>JAOUZG010004505.1:1258337-1342212 GCA_026289955.1 Argiope argentata | reverse complement strand
TGTCTTTATCATCATTTACCATGTGAATATTATCCATGATTTGTGACAAAAATTTTCTTTATTTAATGTATACACCACTGCATATAGTTTTTGTACATGTATTTTTACATGTATTGCTATTTTTCATTTTAAATAGATGCTTTCTTATTACTGTTTAACAAAAAAAATTAGAAATAATAATGTTTTTATGAGATGCATATTTTTTTTTCAAAATTTACCACAGGTAAAATTTTGCTCATTTTGGATAAAATTCTGAAATTTATTATCTCAGAGCACTTCTGCAGATCAAGATAAATTAGGACTAAAATGAATTTAAAAGGGTTTGATCATTTTGTGATTTCAGAAGTTTTAAATGGTTTATCTCAAAAATTGCCTTTTTTACCTTTTGCCCTGCTAATAAGATGTTTTCTATTAATTATTTATTCTGTTTCTTCCCAAAAAAATCAACGTTCTTTATGTAAGGATTTTGCAAAATAAAATCACACTGGTATTTTAGTAAATAAAAAAAAAATCTGGTGTAATATCAACAACGAATTTGAATTCAATTACCTAATTTTACTTTCAATTATGTAGACTCAGTTTTCTAATAAAAAATGTTAGTTTTCAACCTTAAACTGAATTTTTAAAAAACCTTTGTTTGTCTTTCATTTTGGTACAAAGCTAGCTCAGTACATACTTTCAAGAAGAAAAAAGAGTAAGCCACCTGCCCAGCGGGAAAGGAAAAAAGTTATTTCTCCTTTCTAACTGGTAGAGAAAAAAAACATGCTCTTTGAAGCGTTTTTGAAGCGAACCACGGAAAAAATATATATAAAAACTTTTTTTTTCCTGTGAAGATCACTAGAGAAAAATGTTCGAGTTTTGTAATATCCAGTGTCCAACGATCCCATTTGTTGTTGTTCTATGATTTATTTTTACACGTTTCAAATACTTGACTTACCTCAAAAGACTTCTTTATTTTTTTTCAATATTTGTTTTATTTATATAATTGTAATACACTTCGCATACACCTAAATATTGGTACAATATGTTTAAATATCACTGAAAAAATCATTTACATTCTATCTAAAATCATTAAAGTAAAAATATTTTTTAAATATCAGATTAGATGAAATTCATTAGAAACTAAAAAGTCACGATTGATTATTCCTTTTTTACATTATTTTATGTAATCATTAATTATTCAATTTTTAAAAATCATTTTTCTGCTTTTTAATTTTTTTTTCTTCAGACAAGTGTTAGTTTATTTCACGGAATTACTTTTTATAATACTGGTTTTCATTGAAGCGTAAACGTACTTAATTTTCTGACAACCTCAGTGATTTTTTTTGTCATGAAATCATGATGTTTTTTCATGATATTTCTGAATGCTTGCTACTCTATATATACAGATATATTCTTTTTCCTCGTCAAAATTTGATTATTAACAATTTTAAGGATAATTTTGTTTAATATTTAAGCTAATGAAATTTACTATGATTATTAAATAAATACATGAGCGCAAAATTTATTTATAATTCAACATCTAAATAAAAGAAATATTGGCTTAATAAATTTACATTCTTATCGGAAAAGTATGTTTCAGAGGAAACTCATGAAGGTATTGGTTGCATGTGAAATGAAGGAAAAATGCTCTTATTTAAAATGAGTTGTAGATCGTGAAACAAAATTTTCAGTTTAAAAGTAGTTTAAGATAGTTATGACATTAACAAGCAAGCATTTGAAAAGTAAGATGATGAGAAATAATTTTAAAAATCTAAACTCCATAAATATTTATTAATTTTAATAAATTAAAACCCTTTTATCTTTTCATTCTTTGAAACAAGCTTTTTAAAAAGGAATGATAAAAGAGCAAAGTCGTAAAACATTTAATAGTCGTTGCTATGGATTATTTTTTTATTATTAAATTATTAGCGAATTAAATTAGAAATAATTTCAAAATAATTATATTAAAATATAATATTATTGTTTCAGTAAGCTAATTAAATTCTCTTACAGGATTGAATAAAATATTTCAAAATTAATATAACAAAATTTCGTATTATAAAATAAGTTTTCCCAAGATACTTTCATAAAAGAAATGCTTAGCTAAATTATTTCAAGCGAATTTGATTTACCGAATTACTATTGCAATTCAGTAAAGTAGAATACAATTATTTATATAAATAATCAGATATGTATGCAAATGTATACATATGTGAGTGTGTATTTGATAATTAAAAATATTACAGAAAAACCATTCTTTTCTAAATAATTTTTCCCGCTAATTTACAATATGTATTAACTTTTATAATATTATATGTATATAATCTATTACTTATGATAAATATAATATTATTTTAATTAATTTATAATAACTATGATACTTTATAAAGTATTTTATTTTTATACATAAAACAAACAATAAACCGAATTTTTTATTAATGTTTCCTTATCTAATGTTTTAAAAATAATTGTCATTATAACTTGATAATCATTTTTTTAAAATTCCGTAGTTGTCACAATATAATTTATTATTTACTTTCAGGTCTTAAATATTGGAAATGAGGGAAAATATTCATAGAGATAAATTTTGAAATTAAAACAGCACAATTCATAATTCATGACAATATGATATACAATTTTATCATCCAAATGAGAAAAAAAAATGAACTTGTTTTGACGTACCTGCTTGTCCAACATTGAACAAGTGCAAAGCGCAGAATAATAGTCCCAGCAGTGCTTGAAATCTCAGAGTGGGGCCTTTCATAAATCCGTGCCTTTTCTTAAAACCTTGCTTCGTAAAGATTTCGCCACAAACTTTCACATCCTGAGAAAAACGATCACGCACAGAACATTTGTTCCCAGTTCGAAATCCACATTTTGCAAAAACCAAGTCCTTATCTCCAAACATTTTTCTTTCGAAGACTTTTACGCCCGATATTACCATATTTCGCTCCAACTTCTTCTACAGGGAAGTTATTAAACAATGCCCGAAAGGTTCACGCTGAATAATTCAACGAAGAGAGGACACTAAAACTGTCATAAACACTCTCACCATGTGGCCGGAGAGGCCCCATCATATATTTATCGGCACAGAATTATGATTTCTTAATGTTTTCTTCCGTTTTGTTCTTGTTTTATATTTATTATTCAAAAACGTGGTCGCGCAAAGAGATGAAATAAAAAAAAAAACAATGTTGTTTATATTTCAAGGAGCAAATTTGCAATGTCACACGCACAGAAAAAAAAATTGCGGAAAAAAAAAGACAGGGGAGAGAGTTGGAACGGAGAATCGCTTGGTGTCCGAAAGGGAGAAACAAGAGTTCCCCGTTCTAAAAAGTGTAGAAGTTTCCGAACGTAGACGATTATTTCCGTCCTTCCCTGAATGGATGATCGGGAGTCCTGTTCTGCAGATCCGCAGTTCTCCGTGACCCGTTCGGTAGAAGGCGCGCGCTTCGATTCGCAAGGACCACGTGACCACGTGACGTCATCTTCCGTCGAACTTCTGTTATTTTTTGTAGATTTTTGTTGACTGTCGTTATTTCTCTTGCATCTATCTCCTTCGACGCACGGCCGGAGGGGGGTATCTTGATGACTAAAAAGCCGCTCTTTGGATGGGGACTTGACTCGAGAATTGGAGATTTTTGGTATCACTGGATGAAAAAAAGAAATATGTGGCCGGGATTTTTGAAAGGTGCGATTCGCACAATGGAAAGATTAAATCCGAGCGTTCGTTCAAAATTATATTTCAAGTTGATCGAAAGGGCCGCTTTCATATCCGCGAGAATTGATTGTGCTGAAGTATTGCCTTCCGAAATTGCCAAGGAGTGGAGCTGTTCAAGAAATGATATGTCTTTGAACATTTTGGTTGGCTTATTGGGATTGAGGAGTAAAAGAAATTCGATTCGATGACGGCTCTGGTTTCATATGTCAAAAAAGAAAATAAATAAATAAATAAAAAGACATGTATGAATAAAATTTCTATCCGGCGATAAGGGAAGGGAATTTCAAAAGGAAAAAAAAGTATTTATTCAGAATTTATATTATAAAAATTTATTAATGTAATTGTATTTTTCTTTAGGATTTTCATGAAATAACACGAATAAAGAAAGAGTGCGATTAAAAAATCGACTAATTGAACCAAATGAATTATAAATAGTTTTAATATTTCTTCTGTGTAATCAGGATTAACGTAAGAATGTTAGTTTTAATATTTAAGAATGTTCTTTTTTTTTTATCACGTTGGAATTTTCACACTTAAACAAATGATTCAGGAATAAAGTACAAGAAATAGAAAAATAGTAACAAGTTCATTTGAATAAATATTAAATTTCAATTTATCATATTTTTCAAAAGTATAAAAATAAATTCTCAATTTGTACTAAAAAATAATTTTTACCCAAAAATACCAAATTTTTCTACATATTTTGTTTAATTTAAAACAGTGTGTATTAATTTGAGCAAACGATATGGTTGAAAATTTATTTCATTTCCAATTTATCAACATTTAATGAGAAATATAATATCTGTTGTTGTTACTTATGACACTTGCCATGGACAAGCCCCTTGCTGATATAGCTACAGATTTAAGCCGAAAGGAGCGCCTCTTGTTTTTGAAGTAGCGCCAACTTGGTGCAAGAGCACGTTTCAGCTACACACACCACATTTGCTTTCACAGCCCTTTTTTAGAGAAGGGCACATTCACACACCTCACAGATAGCTCACAGAAGAACAACCATGGGACTCGAACCAAGGCCTTCCAAAACACGAGGAAGACGTGCTACCTCCGTGCCAGAAAGCCGGCATAAAATCTTATTTCCTTAAGAAATAATTATATAATAATGTTAGAAAACTAAATTATTTATTTTAATGCTCAGTTTAAATAAAAATTCATTGTTAAAAGTAAAAAAAAAGAAACTTTATTATTTTTTTTTACAAATTTGATTTAAAATGTTTTTTTTTTAATAATATAAACTTTCTTTTTCAATACAAGGCTTTATTTTTCTATAGTATAAAATATAGGATATTTAATGAAACTTATATTGATTTTTTTTCTTCTCTAAAGTATAACGTAAATCAAATAAACAAAAAGTACCTCAAATATAATAAGCATTTAAAACAATAGAGCATTTTCAAGGTAATTAAATTTTACTAGCAATTTAGAATTGAAAAAATAAATCTACTTAATAAATTAAGTAAATGTGGCAAACAAAAATTATCATTTTCGAAGTAACCTATTCTTTCTACTTTTATAATAATATGGTGGAATTTTATTTAAAATTTTTTATATGAATTAATCATACCCTATAAATGTTTAATGCTTTCCACACTCTATATTTCTCGAAACTAATTATTTGTTGAAATCAAGCTTTAAAAACTAATTAGCATCTCTCTGATAAAATATTTATTTTTGATTATTGTCCCTTTTCTATTTTATAGCTTTTCAATCGTTTTAATGTAATTAAGTGACTTTGTACTTCCTCGAAAAATTAAGCAAATAATTAAAAAAAACTGTCATAAGTAGTATTAAATTCAAAAATAAAATTCCTGTTTTATATTATTTGAATTGTTCAACCTTGCATGAATTTAAAATAATATATGGATTGCATTTGTTTAACTCTGTCCTAGACTAAGGAAATAATTTTTGTAATTTTATTTTTCGTAATACGAGATTCGTATAAACAAGTACCGATAAAGAAAAATAAAAAGCTAAAACCTGAAACTAGGCTTTCTTAAAATCTAAAACAGTAAATTGGGGAGTTTTACAAAACTATTGAAGTCATAAAATTGGAACAATCATGAGCTGGTCATAAGCCTGCTCAATTTCATGAATAATCATTATTATTTCTGTTCAGGCGCATGAATTTCCTCAAAATATACAAAATAATTGATTGAATTTTCACTTGTTATTTTTTCAACATCATAATAAATCAACAAAACTATTAATGCCTTTCTTTCTTCCAGTTTATTGATAGAGGTTTCATAATCTCATGAGAATAAATGTGTTTTCTGAAGATGACACTTTTAGTTCACAACATATGCCCAACTATTTGTCACACAGATAAATGTTAATACAGAGCTAACATCGAATTTCGAAAACAGTCTGGATAAAGCAAACACATTTTTGTCAAATAGATTTTTTTACAGTTAAATTGATTATATGAAATAGAGATGAATCGAATAGCACTTTGGAAGTTCTGTATTGCATTGCATGATACAATTAATCACAGGTAGATTTCATTTTACATTTTTTTGTCTGTGTGTGCACGATTGTAAATTTCTGAGATTCTTAATTGTTTCTTATTACTTGATCAAAAATGTTGAAAAAATTGTTGAAATATATTTGAAGTTTAAAAACGAACTTTCAATCAGAAATTTCTTGTCTTGATGTCAATATAGATAGATTAAATATTATAATTCGACTTTAGTTCTATAGGTCAAAATTATCATGTACAAACAACATCTGGAAAGCTTTATTAAATATATTTGTGAGTGCATTCTTTTGAGGGTGTTAAAAAATGTCAACAGACAGGAAAATTTCCAATTTTTTTGGTATCCTTTTTATCTCTTTACCTTCTTTATTTTTCTTGTTAATAATACGTCCAGGGAACACAAATTAAAAATTAAATCAAAATATTTGTAGCTAATGTTTTAGTTAATCTCTCCTGTCCACTTTAGTTATACTTTCTTAAATGCAAATTTAGTGAAATATTCTGAATAGATTATTATCCGTCTCTTATCATAGGATATTTACCAACATAATTATTTTCTAGATAAGAAAGAAAGCATATATATATATATATATATATATATATATATATATATATATATATATATATATATATATATATCCCCTTGGCACACACTACTATAATCCTCTCACCAATGAAGTCAAAACTTTTCTTTGTGAAAAATTGCTGTCTGTTCTTTACAATGGCACTTACCATAGACGATCTCAGAAACAGACAAAATTTTTAAGCCGAAAGTGTGTCTCTTTTTTTAAGTAGCTCCTAATAGGAAAAGGAATGCGTCTTAGCTAACCATGCGTCACATTCCCTTACATAACCCCCTTTTTACACTGGGATAAATTCACTTATCTCACAAAAAGGACAGATAAAGAACAACCATGCCCGAACCAGGACTCGAACCCTGGAAAGACGTGCTACCTCTGCGTTAAGACGTCGGCTGAAGAAGGTTAAAAATTTTTAGGATAGAGTTGTTCTTAGCTGATAACTGTGATCTTTTTTTGCTTCAAAAAATGCAACTATTTCTATAAAATTTATTAAAATTTACATCGCTGTTAACTCTTCTAGATTAAATCTTCTCTTTTTAACATTATAAAGAGTCCATGTTTATGTAAATTTTCAAGATGGATAAGCTAGAAAAGCATTTTTCCTGCATAAATTTTACCCTTCAAAACCAGCTGGAAAAATTAAACATTAAGATTGATTCACATCAGCTATATGACGTGATAAAATTAATGTTTTCTGTTTTCACTTCATATAAACTTTGTATATTTTTAGATAATATACAAGAAATCTTTATATTGATTAAATAAATAACAAAATGATAAAAGGAATGCAATTGAAAAAATACATCTAAAACCAAATGATTATTTTAGATATCAATACATTTAGAAGAAGTAGGTCTGAACTATTCCTGATGCCTTCTTGCTTAACCTATTAGATATTCTACACCTTTAAACTTATTCAACGCGAAGTGACAATTCATACTATTAAAAAAGGGTTTTTCAATGGGGACCATTAAAATCTTAGGTTCTAACTAAGTGCTAGAGACTATCAAAGCGCATTCTGAGAAGCAATCCATAAATTATTAATGCTCTCTACATAACGCACGAAAATTTCCTGTTTTATTGTATTTAGAAATATCATCCATCATTCCAGCAAAGTCTGCATGGGTTGGTTATTAAAAAATTTTATATGATATGTGGGACAGAATGTATATGTAAGACATATGTATTGGCGAATATCTATGATGTATGCTATGTTACGCCAAGTTATGGTGGATAAACAAGAGCATGTTTATAAAACGATTTTCGTATGAAAGGGGTTAAAATGTTTATAACTTTTTGAAATTATTTATTTCGAAATTTAAAAAATGATGATATATTTTTGTCAAAACTCATCGAGGAAAATTTAGAGAATCTTATCGTAAACTATATCTAGAATATCAAATGGTGGGGTGGGAAAAACATACAAATAGGATTTTAAGTCAAGAAGATAAAATGCTAAAACACTGTGTACAAAACAAGCTACATATAAAAAAATATATTTATAAAATATTTTTTCAAAGTTAACTCCGAGTGGAAGTGTAAGAAATCACATTACGTAATTTACAAGCAGTGACAGCAGAAATATAAATCAAAGAACATCACTGAGAATAACATATAGAAAATCTTTAATGATCAATGTAAAAGTATCAGTTTTTCAGTTAGGTGATCTGGTTTTTAAGTGCCAGCCAGAAGATGCTGCATAAAGACAAGGTCAGTAGCTTAATTGCTTCATTGCTTTCACACTCAGAATACATATGTAACGATGACAATACCACAGAAGTAAAAAAAGATCCATCAACATTACTCAGTATTGAATAAAATATTTGTTGTAGAATTAAGGTAGCAAAATGTCATTGGTGACATTATATGGATATAAGATGGTACTTCTCCACTTTTCGATACATATCTGATCTATCAAAGCGTAGTAACTTTGGTGATGGAGTCATTTCGATTAGCTTCGAATTTTCTTGGTTATCACAATCTGCCATTCTTATTCCAATGGAATTCTGAAGTTATCTGAAATCTAAAATTTATACATAGAGTTCTCTAGATTTATCAAAACTGAATACTGATTACGTACGCAGATTTCCCCGCATTATTATGTTCTTTATCATTATCAACAATATCCTATCTACAATGCGTTAGCATCTCCGAAAGTTCGTTGAAAACTTGCAATTCCAATAAAAGTTTTTTACCTCCTCTCTCTTCTGTTGTCATTAGCTAATAAGAATGTTTTTTATTGTAAATTTTTACCAATTTTCTTCATCTTTATAGTTTTTATGACATATATATATATATATATTTTAATGAGCATATCAGTTTACAGAGAAAAAAATTGGTTACTGCCATTTTTAAATTAAAAAATTTGTTCATCGTTTGACTTAAGAAATCACAATTCTTGACCTTAAGAAAATCTGAAGCTTCTTTTTTGATTGATTGAGGGGAGATTAGGGGTTCGTATGTAGGAGATTTTTTTACTACTTTGCAGATGTTTCTTGGAAACCCCTTTTTAGAGAGTGAGAAGAATAATTAGTCTTATTCTTTAATTCACTATATTAAATTGGTTTGCAGTAAGATGTCTTTTGTTATTTAGTTATAACATAAATTCAAATTAAATTATTAATAAGGCCATTACGTATCAGTTATTAATATTATTATGTATTGATTAATAACAACTAATTACATGTTTATGATTTGAAAGAGGAAGTTCGAATAATGTCCAAATATAAAAATAAATAGCTTTACCTAATGGAAATATCCTTGTTATTGTAATAACAACGACATTCTCCAATTCAAAGAATATTAAAGAGCATCATATTTAATTAAAAGGAAATTGAACTTCTTTCTCATAAATTTTAAGAATTATTTTCGGCCCAATCAAAAAGAAAAGTGATTTCCATTAGATAATTACAATAATAACATTTATAGAATAATATAGTATATTACATAATATATTATAGTACAATAATAAAATTAAAAAGTACAATTAATAAATTTAATTAGTATAGCATAAAATATGCTTAAATGCATGTCAGAAAAATTTACAATAAAAAAATTAAAATACTATAAAAAATACTATATACAACAATAGAATGCAATGCTATATACAAATTTAACGGAGACGAATTTACTACATTAATATATAATTATTATTAATATGTGGTAGCGTAAACATTCCACGTTTTCCAATGACAATGAATACTTTATGAGAACACATCGAAAAAGCTTTATTCATTAAACGATCGCAAAAACGAATGGCATATTTTATGAAATATTAGAAAGAAATTAATATATTCAATTACTTCATTTTCTGAAAAGTTATAATAATTTCTTGGACATAATGTAATATTTAGGTAATTGTTTGATATTAACCATCAGAAGTATTTGAATGCATATTTGAAAATATTAATCCATTTTGTGTTATATAAAGAACTTTTAATGAAAATTTAAACTAAACATATATCAAAGATTTCTTATTAATGCATATTTGCATGAATGGATTGAATATCATACATATGCAGTGAATGAATGCATTGATGATAATGATAATGTCGTGTTTGCTTTTTACTACGTAAAGAGGGGTGCAACAGCTTCTGAGGGTATGGGCCCCTGAGCAGCCGAGGGCAGAAGTCTAAGGATGAAACAACCCCACGAGCTTGCACAACTCCTTTTTAGAGGGAGGGGGGCACATTCACGCACATCTCACAGATAGAACACAGAAACACAGAAGAACAACCATGCCCGAACCAAGTTTGAACCCGGGATTCCCAGAACACGAGGAAGACGCGCTACCTCAGTGCCAGAAAGCCGACCAATGAATGCATTAATGCATGCATATTTTTATATGAATAATAATAAATGAATAATAAAATGTTAACAACTAGTTTGGTACTTACAAAATGAAATAAAAAAATATGATAAAAGTTGAACAATTATTAATAAAATGAATTTTTTTATATCAGTGCTGAAATAGATAATCAACGTCTCCATGCAGTGATCTTATCCAGCTTAACCTAATGATTAATTGTAATGATGATAAACATCATTATAAACTTTCATTGTTATATAAACAGCATATACTTTAGAAACTATTTTTTTAATATTTATCTAGTGATGTTACAAAGATTATTTATTTTTCATCATAATGTGACATAAAATGAAGAAACTAGCTGAACACATTTTATAAAGAAAAAAAATGAGAAAAAATCAAATAAAGGGAGAGTTTACTCCTAAATTGACCATCGATAATATGATAATGGCATCTAATCAATTTACTAACCCAGATCAGAGATCTTATCCCAAACAAATTTATTCTTAATACACGGGTTCCTGACAATGAGATGACAAGGGGCGTATCAATGGCTGAAATATTCATATCACGTACGTGTGTTAAGCGACTCAGTAGAATAGGTCAGTAACTGAACAAATTGCATATTCATGACTTTGATGACTAAGGTAGAGGTCTCCCTTTAGAAAGCGGGAAACAAACATGCGGTAGATTTGATCGATTAACTGCTAATTCATTATCCAGTTTCAACGTTTACGCTTTTTTAACTTGACAGTTTTACATCACTTTCATCCACTGCTTCCTAATGACTAATGAACTTGCACAATGCTGCATTAACAGGTATTCGGTTTTCCTCAAATATTGGTAAATTAATGATAAAAGGCGATTGGTAATGCATTGTTTTTCGTTTTTTGGAAGTTAAATCATTTCATCATTTTATTATTGGAAAATTTAAAAATAATTGAATGCTCTAAATGAAGTGTTAAAATTCTAATTTTAAAATGATTGAGCATTCATTTATAAAAAGAATTTTTTTTATTAATTCCATAAAATAATTTCAACATTCGGTTATTTGATCATCAAATACCGAATAATCCAATTTGTAATAATTTAATGTGGATAATTAAGATTATTACATGAATATTTCTCAGTAAAGTACATGCATTTAAATCTTAGTAATTTTTAAACTGATGTGAACTAATTAAACATAAAAATAACAATACAAAGTAAATAAAGTAATTTCTTTGAAAGGTCTGTGATGAAATGACAGTTGATGGCCATTTAATATATAAAATTTGTTGAAATGCACTCTTACTTCCAGCTCTCAAGATTTTCCCTATTAGCTATCGTTATCGGCAATATATTTCAACAGCCTACAAATGAAAATTTGAAAAAAAAAATAATTGAATACTTACCTCGATTTCATGAACCTAAAATGCTTGTTACAGAAAAGTAATATATAGCATCAATTAAGTAAAAATCATCAAGTAGTGTATTAACGTATATATCATAGTTAGCATATGAAAAGTATATACAATTACGAATAATTTTGGATATGTATCATTATTTTAAATGGTTCCTAACCATAGTTTTTTTTTATTCTCTAAACTTTTCAGGTGACAGAACTAATTTAATGAAAACATATTTTGTTAATGTTGCTAATTTAGATTGTCAGTAAATAATGGAAATTATCAGTACAACATCTTTTATTCTTTAATGAGCATCCGTACATTCCATGATATAAGGAGCTCAAACCCCTTGATTACGGAATAAAAATATCAAGTAAAAGAAACGTATAAAAATTTTAGTGAATTAAAATTAAAATTTTGACAAGTCTCTTGTATTTTCTATTTATAGAGTAAATATGTAACACATATCTAAGTATTATGTGAAATATTATGCAAACAAAAACACCATGAACAAATTAGAAAATAATAAACTTTATTTTGTCTTCTCACTCGTAATTTTCTCTTAATATTTAAAAATAATGTATTCACCCCAATAAAAAATAATAAGTAATTTAAATAGTTAATTTTATTATATTTTTTAATTTAATTGAAAGAAGATGACAATAACAATACACTGCTGATAATAAATAACTTTAAAAATTATATATTATTGAAATGAATGCTTGTTTACTGGTTATCAAGCGCAAAAATTCAGGAGTATAAAAATAAATTTAAAATGATATTTTAGCCTACATAAATTTCATGATGAAGTTAATGCATCTTCTGGCTCCGATTTATCCGATGATTGCTAGTAAGTACGCTATGTAGTAAAAACTTTTTTTTTTAATTTTTTTTAACTGGATTACTCAGAAAAATAATCTTTAAATATATATATATATATACTTTTCCCATTGTAATTTCCACACAGCTGGGAAGCTTGGTTAGCGTGCATCCAGCAAGAAATAGAGATGGCCGAAGATCTTTATCATGCACTTGACAGGGTTCGACAGTTGGATATATTGGCAGACGGATGTACAGGTACGGTCAGCCTGGACGGTATTGGAATTGCTGTCTCTTGGGATTCCGAATGGGAGCATCCCCGTTCTCCATGGTTGTTCCGCAGTTATCTTTAAAGTTTATAAGAGTCATCATTATAGTTTATAAGAGATCTTTTGAAAACACTCTAAGACTGGAATTTAAATAAAAGTAACATTTTCCCCGAAAAAAAAATATTCTTAACACTAGGTAGAAATGTTCAAAAATCTCATGAGATTACTGTTCCTTCATCAATAAAGATCCTTTGAATTCAGAGTATCAGTTAGGAAAACTTATAAAGATTATCCTTTAAGAATTTAACAATTTATGTCTCTGAAAAAAAATCTTATTCTCAGCTGATTTCTACCTTATACAGATTTAATTTATTGCGATAAATTTCCCCCTTTATATAAGCAAGTTACTTTTTCCATTTATAAAAACATTTTTCTTGAGAAGAAATTTCTAAATTTCTTCTCAAGAAAAATAATTTTTTTTCTTCTATTAAATGAATACGTAAGTGAAAAAAATTGTTAGCCTAATTTTTTTTCATATAGTCAATTTTTTAAATTCTTATACAGTTTACAGTCATGCATATATTTTCATAATTGAAGCCCCTTGACTTTTTAATTAAATTTACATAACATGATAAGGTATGGAAATTTAATCAAATGATTTGAATTTTACGTTCCCAGATTAAAAAGATCTGTTTGCTTTTTAAATAGTTTTTAAAAAAATAAATATAGGCTATTAATAAATTTTAAATAATTTTTTGCAAAGTAAACTTTTATTACTGTAGAATTTTATGTAAATTAATAAACTTTCGATCCTTTGAAACTTTTGAGTTAAATTAATATGAAATTTTTATATATATTAGAGCAGAAAACATGGAAATTACAAGTAAGTTTCAGTTTTTTTTAATCAAAAAGATTTTGAATCTAATATATGTTAGCTATGATAATTCATTTTTATTAGACTTTAATATTCAGTACTTTCCCTTGAAAAGTCTTTAAAAAGTTGATTATTAATAATTGATTTCATTAGAGTAATTATATTTGAAAATAAAAATTTTAACAGAAAGAAAAATTTTGAAATTAAATAGAAACAGTTGTTATTAGTTTCCATCTATTTTTTGAAGAAATAACAATTTAAAGGCATTATGTTAATTAACGCTTTCTATAATAAATATACATTTTTCAGTGTTATACTAGAATTATATTCTTCCATTGTAATGTAATTTAACATAAATAATGTAGCAATTTGTGTAGACAGTTAAATATAGTTTTCAAAAGCCAAGCAACTTAACTAAAAAAAATCTTCTCAGTAAGAAAGTCATAATTATATTTTTGAGCTTTCAATTAATTTATTTTTCTGGTTTCAAATGGAGAAAAATTTTGTGACTTTTTATAGCGCAGCAACTTTAATATAAATTAGAATTTAATGCAAACATAATTACATTTGACTCTAAATCTTACATTTGAAGAGTATATATTCAGGGAATGGATTGACTTCACATGACGAACAATTTCACCATATTTATGCATACATATTAAAATGAAAACTGTAGTTAAAAATGTAGAATTTTTTGGATGAATTTAAATTTATTATAGTTATAACTTTATATCATAGTTATGTTTTATAATAGTTATAATTACTATAACTGATTAAAATAAGGAATCCTTAAATTTCATTAATTTAAATAACATTTCAAAACTTTCATTATATTTTTGCGAAAATACAAGAATTATATTTAAAATACAAAATTAAAATGGATATCAAGGCTTTCTAAATTTAATGATTAGTTATTATAGTAAAAAGGAGCTAACTTTGAAAATATAGATTAGAAAGGTAAATAATTTTTCTAAAGATTAATATAAATATCAAACATATACTGCATGAGTTCTTATTTTTTTATTTCATTGTTGTTTGTTCCACTCTCTTATTCATGGGCTTTTATTTTATTCAGAAAATGCATTAAAAGTATAATGTTTACATGGTGATAAATATTTTCTTAAAGTAAACTCAAAAAAGAAATTTTGCTTGTCATCCAATAAAAATTCATGACAGTTTAGTCTAACACTCTTAACCGTGATCGATGTTTTGATGAAGGTTTTTATTCGTGGCATAAGAAAGACAATAGTTTTATTATATTGTTGACAAGTTTGATGCATGATGCTTTCACAATATTATGCGAAGTTTCTGAATTCTTTTCACTTGTGAGGTTAGAAAACAATAAATTTCTTTCCTTATAAGTAAATAATCCATTAAGGAGGCATGTATTTTTAAAGTTATATTAAAGTAAAAATTCATTTCCTGTAAAAATCTTGACAAAAAGTATTGATTGATATTTTGTATGATTATTTGCCTATAGTGATTTTATTTGTACAAAATATGGCAATTATTCAAGGGCTGCAATGATCTGGTGGTAAGGCTCTTGAGATATAGGGCTTCAATTTCGAGACCCGATTGAACTGAAGAATCATCGTGTAAGTGGAACAGTTGCACGTTGAATCTGTCATGGCCAAACATCCTCTCATGGTGAGGAGGGAGGGGAGATACCTCAGGTGGCGTCCACGTCATCTGAACATGGTTCAAAATTACAAGGTCCATCCCAAAATAGTAATAGTGTTACGTTACATATAACTAATATATCAGCTTAACGTAAATATAACTAAACTAAACTGCAATTATTCAAGGCCATTTTACAAATGTGAGCATGATTGATTTTGAATTTAGTACCTTTTTTATATATATTAAAGAAATCTGTTATTTTTTAGCATTATTTTTATTTTATGAAAAAAATCTTCTATTTTAAAGCTTTAGCAGCGATACCTAAATTTTTATATGCGAATTTCTTTAAAAGGATAATGATCAAATTACAGAAGAAGAAAAATATTACCGATAGGCAGTTGATTATCAGAATGAAACACAGTTTATTGAAGTTTTATTGTTAGTTACTCATTTTTAACCATTTTTCTGTATTTATTTAAATTAGTACAGAATTTTAAAAAATGTTACAGACAGGCAGTTGTTACCAGAATAAAACATATAACTTTTTGAATTTTATTGACATTTACTATTTTTTAAACCAATTTCCAATACTTACATAAATTATTACTGAATAAGAAAAATATTACAAGCAGGCAGTTGTTTATTTCCATAAACTTCTTAACATATTGAACTTTTATTGTTGGTTACATACTTTTTTTTTGTATTACTCATTTCACTAAATTTACAGAAACAAAAATCGAAATTTGTTACTATAAAATTTTGGAAATTATGGGTGTCCTGCTATTTTTAAAATATAATTCTTACATTCAAAGCAATTGCTTTATTTAAGAGCAATTCGATAAAATATTTTTCTATTAAATATATGTTATGAAAACCCATTAACATAAAAAAGCGCAAATCTATCAACATTTATTCCGTATAACATTAGGACTTCTTGATGTTTGTTTTGAACTAAAATAAAGTTGATTATGTTCTTAAAAAGTTAATTGAAACTAAATAAAAACCTTAAACATTTTCATTTATTTATGGTTATCACTCTCAAAATAGTTTATTTAATTTTCACAAGGATCTCTTTTTGTGCACAACTATTGCCCCAGGTGGCACCTCGTAACTAAGGATGAGATACTTCCATTATGGTGGTTGGATCTCGCCACCCTTGGTGGGTACACTAATAAATGGGAGTTGGACTCCTCCCATCGATGACAGGACGTACCTCCTACGGGGTGGTCTGTACCATTGCCAGTGATGACCATCTGGTCTCAACCCCAATTCCCACTAGTATTGTAGTTGCGGAGGTCAGGTAATTCAGTTTGATGTTTAATTCGTGTGCCTTCTTGGCTGATCGGAGAGTCTGTCTATAGATTTGTGCACAGCTAGACTGAAGAGTGTTCTTCTGGTAAAATTATAATAAATAGTAACAAAGCAATATATCTAAAATATATTTGGTGCATAAATTATTAAAATATATAATTTTAAACATAATAATCTACAAAAAATTAGTATGACATTAAATTGCAGTCAAAATTATTTCATATAATACATTTACTTTCGAACGATTGAACAAAATTGAACTGAGTAGAATTACACTTGTAGGTTCCTTATTATTTATGATATATCATAAATTGTACCCCGAATGTATAAACGAAAATTATAAATTTGGTTTGGTCCCTTGATTAATGCTTATGACCATTAGTGATAGAAATCTCGGCTAATAAATAAATAGAATTCTAAACAGCCTAAAAAGAAGAAGAAAAAACAGATGTTCTAACATTTCATGCAGAAGAAAAAAACGCCATTGACATAGTGGTACCAAATGACGATTTTACGAAATTGAAATATAATTGAAGGTAAAAAGTAGAGCACGATAAAAAAAGTATCAATTTTTGAAAATTAGTTTTAATATACATAGAAAAAGTACGTGTATAATATTGCTAATTCATTTGTAACGAAATGTTAAGTATGAACATCTAATTTTTTTTGAAAAAAATGTATTAGTGTAAAATTTAGGGTACAAAAACATAATTGATTCTGTTGTAGCCTTGTTAATGCTTGATTTTACAAAATAAATATTTGAATATCTTTTTATGTTTCTTCCTATTTTTTTTCAACTTGTAAAGTAAATTTTTAGTTTACAAGTACCCCAATAATTTGAATATAATTTCAAATTATTGGGATATCCCAATAACATCCTAAGAAATTTTATTCTATGATTCAAATAATATAAATTATTATCGGTTTTTGAATTATAATATATGCTTTATAATCAGTTAAATATTTTATTGAGTCCAAAATGTAAAAATTTTACTTTAAAGCAATTAAAGTGTATGAGAAAAGTCTTCAAATTCTGAATCAGCATTTGTTAATTTAGTTACAATGTGTTAATTTTATTAGAATATTTTTTGAATACAAATCAGTTATGAATGAATGAATTTGATGAGAAATTTTTTTTCAAATTCTAGATTAACTTTTTAAAATTTTTCAGAATTCGAATAATTTTTTGAAATGCAAATCAGTTATCAATAAAATTGCTATATTAAACGACTGATTTAATAAGAATAATGTCACTCAATCAGGCTAGGAAATCAATAAAAGAAGTAACAAATATCTTTCCTGAACTATACAGTATTTCCAAAATTGTGCAACGGGAATATGAACATATCCATGATATTCACAACAGCAAATAAGGTTTGTTTAAATCAAATTAATATATATATTTTTTCTTATGGAAAGATAGAAACGCCGATATTTGAAATATTTTGCAATGCTTTCTTGACGATTTGGGGATGAGAATCATAGAATTCAGGTCCACATATCAGATTCAAACTTATTTAATAATTTACAAATATGTAGTTAAATTCATTAAATTTAAAGTTCTTTTGAATGTATGATGTGAAGTTATCGGCTAACTAGTTAATGTTTTCACTACAAAAAACTCTATCAATTAATTTTTAAATTGACATTTAAAGAATAAAAATAAATGTTTTCCTAAAAATGATATTAACTCAAAATGAAGTCAACTAATATTTTTTTGGTATTCCTTTAAAACTTTACCATGACAATTCATATCAGCAAACAAAATAAACATCTCAAATTCTAAAGAAAGGATTTAAAATGTCAAATGTTTGTGTTGATCAAACAAAAGTTGAAGGATGTGAACTAGATTTCTTATTTTTCCTCTGTACTCATTTATAACTTCTGCAGGCTGTAGAAAAGAGATACTTGAATTGTAAACAATCTGGTAAAAATCTCATTTATTTGAATTAGTGTCTCAACTTCAAATAGTAAAAGTGTCTCGAATGAAAGAATCTTGTCATCTGTATGATAGATTACTCACCTTTTATTGCATTAACCACACGCTACTTGTCAAATCAATCATGATTTGCCATTTACGTGCCGAACTATAGGATCGTCGAGACTTTATGCTGCAGCTATGTAACATTCCTAATGGAATCTTCGAGTTGAATTATTCGTTTCGAATTTCCAACGCAAAATGCTCATTCTTGCAGTACATGATTAAATATTTCATATTTGGTTACTAATTTTATGCAAATGTTTTCGTGTTCAAAAGTAAATATTTTTGATGTAAACTTTGTCTTAAAATATCGATTGTCATCTTCATTTAATTGTTTAACTATGGACTCTTAAGAGAAAGATCGTGGATTAAACATGCATTACTACATGCAAGCATTCAGATCTTTCAAATGAGACTAGGTTTAGTTATTATAATATTGGAATTCATCATATCTAATAATCCATGGTTTTAGAAGCATTATTAGAATGAAATATATTTATGCAGGAAAATAAACATATTTAATTCTAATAAGTCATCTGAATATATAAATTGCCCTTTATAATGTAACACGAAAACGCGAATAGAGTTTCAGTCTACACTAAATATTTTTAATTAAATTTTGTTATGGAATGCATTTAAGTAATTTTGACAGTCGTTGTGTAAAATAGTTTTTAAATAATGATAAATTAAGAAATAAAAACAAATAAAATAGCATTTCACTTTTTTCAAAGAGCTTGAAATCATTGATTTCTGAGAGTTTTTATTTTATAAATGCAATTAGAATTACAATTATGCATTATTTATATTAGAGAAACTTAATTATGCAAGTTATGTCAAAAATGTTACTATGAACAGGAAGACATTTTCCAGTTGATAAATATAGCCTCGATTTCAAAGTTCTTGCCTTTTTTCTTTTTCGCTTGTAAGACTTCTTTTTTACTTTTCACAAATTTGATTTTTTACCTTTTGCCTTTTTCTATCTATCTATCTATCTATCTATCTATCTATCTATCTAAAATATCTCCTGTAACATAATTTTCTATGTTTTTTTTTGTTTGTAGATCATTAGGAGTATATTCGCTGTATATTTACAACTGCTTCTATCACGATTTCAAATGAGGATCCGAAAGGGAAAAAATGAATCTTTCATTAATAAAAGGTGTTTCTTATTAATGAATTTATCTGACTAGAGTTGGGTCATTGATGACCTGATGGTAAGGTCACGGCTTGTGAGTCGTAGGTTTTCAGGTTCGGGACTCGATTCCACCGAAGAAACCACCGTCAGTTGCACATTAAATCTGTCAGGGTGAAACGTCCTATCTCTGGTGGGGCGAGGGGAGTTCCATCTCAGGTGTCGTCCTCGTCATCTGACAGCGGTTATAAAGTACAATGTTACAAAATAGTCCTATTGTTGCACTATATCTGGACGTTAATATGATTAAATTAAAAAAAAAACTCTAGATATAATTTCAGTTGACACCAGAGAGAACCTTGGATTTATATCAATAATATTTGAAATTGAAAGCTAACCTATTTGATAATAGAAGTGATCTTCTGAAGAATTCACGATCTTTTAATTCTCATTCTATTAAGTGTCTGTACGACGAAACTACCCAGTTAACTTTTGAAGTGTTTTTATTTTCTGAGAATGCTTCAAAGGAGAGGAATACCATCATGACCAAGAAAAATTTCACACCGCAAAATAACAAGATAGGTGAGAGCTCTGACCTTCTGCTCAATTCAAACTATTCTGCAAATTGAAAAATGAACGAAATTCGACATTTCTGAGAAGAAAGTTGCCTTAAAGGCAGCTAATGATGCACTTAACTTCCTATGTCGATGGTTATTAATTATAGACGAATGTGTTGTTGAGTTTGGAGAATCGAAACTACCGTGTTTTCCCAGGTTAAAATGGCCTATAAATACGAACTCCATAGAATAATGTATTTAATTAACTTGCGTTATGATTAGTGCATAAAATAAGTAATCAACCATTCATTTCATTTATAATATATAAAATAAGCTTTATATTATAGTGCATAGTTGTATACTATTATAGTATTATATGATAGTAATACTATATAATACTATAGTGCAGAGTAGTAAAGTGTGTAGTTATCTCAAATATATCTACAATAATTAATTTTCATTTATTTTACTTATTACTGACGACGTTTATATATAATACTAAACATTTTGTATTAGTTTTGGTGGGACTCGGATCTATAGTATTACTATCTAAAAGCATTACCAAGAGGAAATTTCAATTTCTGATTGCGATTTTGGAAGAATATTTTGGGTATAATAAAGTTAACTATATCTACTTTTGCTGGAAAGCAAAAAGGAAGAAATTTTTTAAAGAATGAAAGAATGATCTAGATATAGTTAGGTTAATTAAATATACTATTGCTGAAAAGTTTTAAAAAATTGGAGCAATGAGGGAGTTTTTAAACAAAACATTTTTTATATGAAATCGAAATGTTAAATTGTTGACTTCATTCAATGACAAACCAGTGATGTTTACCACAAGCATTTCAACACAATAGCAACATTGAGTGGTTTCAAGTCTTTCTAAGCTACATTTCTATCAAATTACTGCCAATACATTAGAAATAGTTCTTTACAATAAAAAGTTTACTCTTTTAATTATTGCTTAGTCTCTAAAACACGAAAGAATAATAGAAGATGGTTTGTGAATACTTTGAACTAAATTTTTAGTAAAAAAATTTAAAACCAATAATTACTAGCGAATGCACGTCTCTAGTTAATCAACAACATTCCATACAAATTTCTAAACTCTAAAGGTCTTTCTGAAAATTTGACACTGATTTTTTTATAAAAAATAAATCCATGATAACTATAGGCTAAGCTGTTATATCAGTTAGAAGAATTATACAGCACAAGTTTAGAATTAGGATAATGAAATTTGAACCATTTTAATACACCTGTGAACTGAAAAGCAACATATATTTGGTTTCACTTATAGTTAAATGACATCATATTTTTCTGATAGAAGTAACATTACTGTTTCAGAATATGCTTGCTTTCAAGTAGTATAATCACTTCTAATCCTGTCAAAGGACACCATTTCCCTCATATCTTGATCCCGGTCTTTTGAAAAGACAATATATTAAAAGTAATCAACATTTGTACATGATAACGTTCCAAAAGATTTTTAGAATAAAATGGAATTCAACCTCGTTTTTTATCATGTCCGAACATGGTATTGTTTTGGTAATGAGGTTTGTAGCAAAAACAAAAATCCTAGGTAAAAAATAAATATATATATATATATTATCTGTGTGATTATCTCAAAAAATCAGCTTTTGATAAAGCATCACCATCACAACTCTGATTTAAAAAAAAGTTAATGACTACAGCCAATAAAACCTAAAAATATGTCATTTTGAGCACGTGATTATATGAAATAAAATAATTAGAAAATGTGATATATATTTTTAAACAATTAATGCAAGGCAAAGTTTTTTGGATCGTTTGCAATACTAAAGTGACTTATTCAATGAAACGGTTAAAATGAATAAAAATATAATTTTACTTGCACAAGCACGTGGTGCTTGGCCGTTCAAGAAATGATGTTCTGACATTATATGTTGAAATATGCGTATCATATTTCATTTTAATTTTCTATTAAATTTGATCTACCACTAATTTTCATATAAAAAAAACTAGAGAGTATCAAACTAAAATCAATCTTATAATGTACCACAACTAATGATAAACCTGACATATAAAGATCAATTTTAATACGGTTTATAACTCACTTTGCAATCGGTTTTTCATTATTTTACTAATGAATGGAAAATTGAATTGATATGAAATAGTTTTCGGATGTCTTCGATATTAAGCTACTGTTAAGATCAACAACAAAAGCATTATCCAATTTTTCATCATTTCAAATGGTACTCAGTAAAAACTTTATTATTCTTTATTAAAAATTTAAGCTTTTAGAATAATTTATTTTCCGATTCATTTTAATCCTTGAATGTGTCTTTTATGTTTTAAATTATAATTCGTCTATTATTTACTCGTCTATTGAATACAGAAAAATAATCTATTTGAATGAAAAATTCTAAAAGATTGGAAACTTAATTTAGCATGTTATGTTAAATTTCTTATAGGAATGTTTGTTTTTTATGTATAAAGGAAAAAACATTTTAGCCATGCAGAAATTATTAAAGGAATTACAGTAATATTAACCAGTTCTCTCTTTCTTGATATAACTCTCTCTTATTGAATGTTATCTCTCTTCTTGATATAACTTCCTCTTTTTGAATATTCTCTCTCTTCTTGAACTTTCTTCTTTAACATAATTTTGTTAAGTTTTGCCTATGAATATCGGAAGACCGAATATTATTTATTTTTATCGTTCTATAGTCAATATAGCTCATAGACACCGTTCCAAATACTTTTCAGGCGATAAAGTTAGAGTATGTTCAATGTTAATTTAATATTCAATTTAATTTTCTGATCTAAAATAACTAATATAAATTTTCCAGCCATAAAATACTTATTTTCGAAAATTTCAAAGAAAAATCACGTACCTTTACTCGAAGATATTTCAGAATATATTTTCATCCAAGTAACTAATTCAAATGCAATTTTATCCTTAAAGTTCTTACGTTTAAAAAAGCATAAATTAATTTCGCGATTAATTTTTATTCTAAATTTTACTTCATTTATCATAACGTTTCATCTCACTTTTAGAAAGTGCATTAATTTCTGTTCATGTGGAAAAATAGATAGATAAAAAAAGAGAAATATTTAGAAAGTCGAACAAATTTAAAAACAAAAAAAATGGCATACGGAAATTCGCAGAAAAGCATTTTTTAATTGAAAAATGAATTTATAAGCAAAAGCAATTCCTCATATGAAATATTTTTATTATATTATTGCATGTGTTGAGAAACTTTCACATCCAAAATTATATTAAGCTCAAAGAAATAATTTTTAATGGAAAAATAATTATTAACAAAGGTATACAATGTGAACATTTTTCTACTTTATCCGCGTTGTAATGTAAATATTTCCCACCAAGAAAACTGAATATAGGAAATACGATCTCCAATTTTAATATACATCATCCCTTTCAAGCCTGTTGACTTTCTTTTGTATAGAACTCATTTCCTAAGTCAATTTCAGTATCGTAAACAAGTCTAAATATATCCTGCCTAT
This sequence comes from Argiope argentata, assembly GCA_026289955.1. NCBI lineage: Eukaryota > Metazoa > Arthropoda > Arachnida > Araneae > Araneidae > Argiope > Argiope argentata. Next base: position 1,318,177 of record JAOUZG010004505.1, on the reverse strand, counting down.
CTACATTTATTTCATAAAAATTAATTTTGAGTAGTAGCACAAGATGGAAACAGCACAGATAGTTGAAATGCAACAAGTAATAATGAATTGAATGCAAATAGCATGACGTATAAATATAGCATATTTTTATACTATTAATAATATTATTGGGTCTATAAATTTAGTACCTTAAATTACTAATATATTATATATATATAAGTGTATACAAATCTTAGAAATATAGTTTTATAATAGTTTGGGGTAAGTTAATCACATAGAAATTCTTATTACGTAAAATAAATATTTTAGCATATATTAAACCAATTTAATAAGCGGTTTCCTTTAACTTTATACAAAATGAACTGTATATTAAAAAATGTTTCGATTAAGTATGTTAATGTTTTCAAAATCTGATAAATATGCTTTATTTTGATAAAGATTATTATTTTTGATAAATCAAATCATTAATTTGTTGTACTTAAAACTTTATTATTTTGATATTAAGAAATTTTTTTCAACAATAAACGGATAACATAATGGAGTTCTCCGAAATGGAAGAATTTAGATTTCTTCGAATATATGTTTTTTTCTTTAAAGTTGAAAGTGTGTTATAAAAATATTGTTTATAAACTTTCTTATTTATCAGAATATTTTTAAAATCTGAAACATTTGTAAAAATATGATTATAGTAAAAGTGGTTTCTGAAAAAAAGAAGAAAAAAATACGTTTTGAATTTTTTCGAATCTCGTATATAAAATTTTGCTTGAGCGCCACGTTGTGCAAATACTCTGCAGCAATCCTGAGTAACAGAAAATACAACCTTAATCTTTTATTTCAATATACATTATCCCTTTCGAACTTTTTGGCCTTCTTTTATCGCGAACCCATATCCTAAGTCAATATAAATAACCCACACTGAAAAAAAAAATAGGGAAGAAAGCTGAGAAGACCTGGTTCGAGTGTTTTCTCTTTCCTGCATTCTAATCTAAACATAAAACAGTGGGCTTCGCCTCGGATATTACAACAGATTTACAAAACATGAAAAACAACGCATCTTGGAAAAGAACGCACTTTCACATTAGTTATGATAATCGTATTACAACGGACGTACAGAAAATTTCATTTGCGAAATGTATATCCTCACATTTTCCGCCATAAACAACGCGCTCCCAAGAAACCAAGTAATTGCATGAAAGGATTAATATTAGGGACGCGAAAAAAGAAATCGCATCTCTTCTTTCCGCCACAATAAAAAGAAGCGGGAGTAGATTTAGCTTAGCGCAGGGGTGGGCTGTTCATTTACTTTAAGTCAAGAAGCATGTGTGCACAGAGGAGAAGATGCCCTGCCTCGGGCCCCGGGGGAATGCTGTTTTAGCTGGAGTTGAGGCTTAATGCTGGCAGGAAGAAAATATATCCCCAGTAATTATGTAAGCTTCACAATAATTTAGGCTTTACTACTTAATTGTAAAAAGAATCGTGTGAAAAAATTAGAGTAATAAACAAATTTAAATGAATGCATTCTGATTGGATTAGTAAAATTGAAGAAGTGCTTCCAAGAGAATTGGTATCTCTGTATGAGTTTATGGAATAAAAATAATAATGTTCAAGTGTTAAATTATTTCATAAATAGTGTATTGTTTTGAAAAGAATAATTTAATATTAAAATTCAAGAAAGTTATTTCAAGAGAATTGGAATCTCTGTATAGGCTTCTGGAGTAAAAATAATATAAGTATTAAAACATTTCGGAAATAGAGTGTGGTTTTGAAAAGAATGATTTGATATTAAAATTGAAGGAAGTGCTTTAAAGAGGATATCTATGTATAGGTTTCAGGAGTAAAAATAATGTTCAAGTGTTAAAACATTTCGGAAATAATGTGTAATTTTAAGAAACAATTATTTGATATACAAATATTTTTAAAACATTTAAGATAACTTTCCGATTTAAATAAAGTTGTTATCATTCAATTTTAGATAAAAATCAGTATTTATACAAGAACTTTTTAGTAAAGATTAGTAATATTGAAGGAAGTGTTTTCAAGAGTATCCTTATCTCTTTATACGTTTCTGAAATATAAATAATGGCCAAATTTAAAACATTTTGGAAATAGCGTATAATTTTGAAAAAAAAAAATTATTTGATACAAATTTTTTAAATTAATTTAGGATAATTTTTCAGTATATAGAACTGTTAAGGTATATTTTAAAAAAGATTAGTAATTATGTTAGAAATATTTCAATAGTAGTAGATTTTAATAATTGATGATTAGTTATTTTTCTAGGAAAACAAAATTAAAATTAATTTGCTCAAAAATAAATTAAAGTAAATTAATTTAAATTCATTCAACTGTGCACATTAATTTATATTAATTCAATTATTCATATAACTTAAATTAATTGAAAATTAAATTACGTTTCAAAATGACTTTTAAATTTGTAAGAATAGATTTTAACAGAAATAGCAATTTTTGTGTTTAAATATTAAGTAAATTTTGATGAAATAAAATAATAATACAACCTTTTAAGGTATTCAAAGAAAAAAATAAGAAAATGTATGAAATATAATATACTGATAATTATATAAATTAAATATAAGTATATAATATAATGTACTGATAATTATATAAATTAAATATAAGTATATAATATAATGTACTGATAATTATATAAATTAAATATAAGTATATAATATAATGTACTGATAATTATATAAATTAAAAGTGTTTCATGACATTAAAAGTGTTTTAAAAATTATTAAAAGGCAAAAAATCTAAAACAATGCTGATAATTCTACAAATTAAAAGTGGTTATGTGTCTTGGATTCGTTGCGACAAGTTTTACTTGAAAAATATACATCAGTAGTAAACTCGTACAATATCTGTAATGCTTTTCTTTACCTAACTTTGGATTTTATTGCCCCTGAATGGTTATAATTAATACCTAGAAACATCCGTCAATTTCACAAAAATCCTTTCTGTAATGAGCCATAATGTAAAAGACATATAAAAAATGTATCAAAATAAAATACCCTTATAAATTAAAGTAACAATTATAATTCATATCAGAAATATTGTAAATTCTAAATAATAAATGATATGTATAGTAATGTTCACATTTCAATGCACATTTTAATAATTATTTTGAGTTTTCATTGAACTCATTTGTATTAGAAATGTGTCTTTTATATCTTTATAACACACGAAATTGATTTTGTCAATTAATTTGCTGAAATGATTCAGATCGAAAGAAAAATTCAAAGATATATAATTAGCTGAACATTGAGAATAATGATCATATTTGCAAATTGAACAGGAAAATAAGAGAATTATTTTTCTATATACTGTTTTAATTATTATATTTTTAATAAGTCACATGAAAATATAATAGCAGTTATGATATATTTAACTAAGTATTTATGATATAGATATGTCATCATCATCTGTTAATTAACTAATGAGAACCAAGTATCATAATTAAAGTATTCATTTTCATCTGAGAATAATAGATATTGAAAGAAAAAGATAAATATAGATTACATATATATTTCTTACTTCTGAAAATGAATTTCAAAATAGCTCAATTAATTATATAAATACTTTTTTTTTCATTTTAAATATGATAGACTTTCCGAACTTAAAACAATATCTTAAAGTGTGATTTTATGAAAACTATTCGAAAACATCTAAAAAATATCCTCATTAAATTATTTGAGTAGCATTAAATATTTCAAAGAAAATATCAAGTTTCTTTTAAAATATTTTAATTAGTTCCAAATTTTTTAGCAGTAATTATTATATTACGTGGTTGCTATCAGGAATATGTTGTCTCCTCAATGTAATAAGACTGACTTATATTTGTAATTCTCTTTTACTTATAACGCAAGTTATGAAGTTCTCCTTTAAATACAATTTTAACTGGCAATTTTCAAGTGATATATATAACGTATTTTAAAGACAAATTATTGTCATCACATATTGGAAAAATTTTTTTAAATAAGGCTTTGTGTTTTTTTAAAAGTTATAACTCATATATTCTCGAAATTGCAATTCTCATGAACGAACCTTAATATTTCTACAGACATGTAATGTTGCTTCCTATCAAAATTATTTCAATCTTTCGATAGAGCATTTTACAGTCATCACGGTTCAAGGCTGTTCAGATTCCGGGTCGGTAATCTCAGCTTAGCGAGGATTTGGCGATTTGGCAGACAAAATAGATATTACTGCAAACTTTATCATTTCAGCTAATAATAATCGAGATTACCCTATTAATCACAGAACCTTCTCAACCCATCTCCCGGGAACTATAAAAGGTCGGTAATTCCCAGCTGCTGTGAATCGTAGGCAGTCGTAGTCAAGTATTGAGTCATTCAGAGACTAACGAAGCAACAGGCGTAGTACAGAGCTCAAAGGATTTCTGAACTGAGTTGCATGGCGAGTCTTGCTGTTTATAGCGAAAGCAGCATTGAGTCCTATGAGGAGTAGCTAGTTATGTAGTAGTGTGGGTAGCTGGATACAGTTAAAGAGAGGAGGCAGTGGGAAATTGCATCAGTTTAGGGACCGTAGAGTGAAGCAACGAAAATTCCCTCTCCACCTGAATTCTGTCTGGTTGCTCTGGGTTCAGTTATTGTTATTGATACCGATTACCACTTGTGGACTACAGTGTGTTGTAGTGTGCTGTCCTTTGCTCGTCTCGAGAGTATATTTGTCACCTTTATGTTACAGTTTGCTTCTAAAAGTCGCCGTAGTTTATGTTTAATAAAAGTCGTCGTAGTTTTCTATGGAGGTCAGTTAGCTGCTTTCGCACCATGCATCCACTACAAGCAAAACCCGTGACTTAATGGATTCAGTAGTAGGAATTAAAAGACCAGTATCAATATACTTAAAATTTCAGTTAATACTATGGCTATTTATTACACTTAAGGAAAAAAAAACCATTTGAAATAAATGGTAATAAATAATAATATAAGGAGCCATAATACGTAAGTTGTGTCTAGAATATAAGAAGAATAAATAATCGCTATTTGCTACCTACATTTCACTTTTATTTCTTAAATCTTGAAGTATTTTATATTTATTCGTGCAATGAAAAGACATTTCTTGTTTCTCAGTTGCCCAAAATTGCCAATTCCTGTTTTCGCATTCTCAGTTTCTCAAAACCCAAACAAATAGGATTCAAAATTCTTGAAATTCTCTATCAACTTTTCCTCCTATATTTTCACTATTCTTTTTCCTATCTTCTAAGCTATTTCATCTTTAGTTAATTATAAAAGAAAACATTTCAATATTGGTTTAGGAATGCTAAATTTTTAATGTCATTTCGGAGCTAATATTCGAAATTAATATGTATTTTTAGGAAAAAAAAATAAGATTTTCTTTTAAATTTAATATACCCTGGTAACTTTCAATAGATTTAAACTATATTTGAATGAAAAATTATTTCTAAAATAAATATCCTCATCGAGAACATTACCCCAAGAGTAGCAGTCTGACATCTTGCTCACATATGTCATAAACCCTTTTTTCAGGGTGGACAACATTCATACATTTCATTCATTCATCCACAGATAGCAATTTAGATCTGAAACAGAGAACTATCACCTCTTACCCAGTAACCCCGGTGGTATTTCTCTCCTCATGGAGAACTTTGCGACGACGAAAGATTTTATATTCACTACACACGGAGAATTTTCGACTGGGAGGTTCAAACTCACATCCCAATGGATGTGAATTCAACGCCCTACCAACCAAGCTATCTTAGCCTGGCGATTACAATTGCCACATATAATTGATCAAAAAACTATACTAGCATTGAATTTTCAACAGCAATTGTGGCAACACAAAATGGGAGCTACACCAGTTGGTCTAACGCAATACAGATTAGAAATATATTTTTTTTATTCTGAATTATTTTAATTCGAAAGTACTTCAAAATATATCAGAAAAATCAATTTATTAATTATGTTTAATTTTAACTGCATGAAACCTTATGAAAATAAACAGAATCGTTTGAAATAATTGGTCGAGGGAAAAACAAAATGAATTATTTATTATGAATTATTTATTTGGAAGCTGGAAATGAAAATTTTTGGCTAGAAAGTTATTTTTAATTAATTAATAAAAATTAATGAACTAATATTGATTAAATAATGTATTGTGGAAGAAAAAATATACTTGGGGAATTGAATGCCAATATTATATTTCATAAATTTATTCATAAAACTCATTTTACAAAAACTTGAATTTCATCTCTGCATTTAAACAAATATTCTTAAAAATATTCACTATTCTTTTTTTTATTTTTATTAAAAAATATTTTAAGAACTTGTTAATTAATGTATTTTGAAGTTGAAAGAAATCCCTTTCAAAATAATTAAATCAAAAAATGCACTGTGCATTCATTGTTATGATTGTTTTAGAAAACGAATAAATGAGAATTTTAAAAAAGATGTTTAGTGATAAAATATCATTAGGAAAACTGCATCCTAAGTAGAATTATATATAATTATGCACACTAAAATAGGCATCATTCTCTAATAATTTGAAAATCAAGAGAAAAAATCGTCTCGAGTTTCAAACATATGCGAAACAAATGAAAACCACGCAATTAAGCAAGATAAGCAATCTCTGCCTTTAAAGGTTAAGGCTGTTGTACATCACATGGACATTATTTAGCTTTCTTTAGAAAATAACAGCTCAACTTATTTAAGAAAGCGGTTTCATATTGAAGATGTTGCAGGATAATTTTCAAACATTTAATGAGGCACAGAGGGATTTTAATGGGTAGCTTTACTGAATATACAATGATGAGGTTTCTGATTTCACGGTACGTGTTGTGAAGTAAATATTTTCTTCATTCAAACAATATCATATTGTTCAGTATAACCATTTTTTGGTGTGAATAAAATCTAATTTATTGAAAGTTTTAGTGTAATTAAATGATTTTTTAATACAATAATGCTTTTCTTTCATTATAAAAGCTATTCCCTGATTATATTCTATTTTTAACTTTCTATCACAAACAAATAAAAAAAGGGGGAGTGCATTTATTTCATATTTTGGTATAATTATCACATTCAACTAACTTTTGCAAATAATTCTTTGTGAAGAATCTTCAGTCTTCTGAAAATAATCATGAACGAATTTTTTTGTAAGGGATTATTTGTAACTTTATGCCTACCTAATAGATAAACTTAATGATCATCATGGCAAAAAAATTGAAATAAACGATAAATAAAAATTTGCTTTCCTTTTTATATTTAATGGAATATTGCCCACCAATGGGCCTCTGAATCACCATTCAAGATTGTGAATCATTTTGACGTTTTAATTAATTATTTTTAAATTTAATTCTTAAAATCACTTACATAGTAGTTAAGAGATGCAGATTAATTTTTCAAAGAAATTAAAAGAATTAAGTATAATTATTTTTCATAGCAATAAACAAATATTTGTATTAGGTGAATAATTTTCCATCTAATTATTTTTTGGAGTGTAAAGGGTTAATAAATGATGGTTTGAAGTAGTTATAAAGTTCTTAATGCTGAAAGACTTAAATCAAATTTAGGATGAAAAACTGATGTTTGGCGAGATGTTTAAGAAGTTTAATGAAATATTTCGTTTTATTAACATTTGATTATAATTTTCATTTAAGCTAAACATATGCAGATGTATGTATTATTCTATATTACATCTGGGAAGCAAATTAACAGGAGATGCTAAAATACTTAGAAATAAATGCAAATTTGTTAGTTTTACCATCAATATAATATAAACCTCACTATATTTTTGAAACATTTGTAAAATATTAACTGTTATTATAATTGATAATGTTAATTTAAGAATTGTTAAATTCAGAAAATTATTGTTAAAAAGGGAAGACGTACTGTTCTTTATATTAAATTTAATTCATGATACATGAAATATATATAATATATACATTTTACAAGAAAAATCTTCTTAAATCAATAAAATTAATAAAAATGTTACTAAGTATAATATGAAAATCCCACGAGAAAAATAATAGCCATAAATCCGGTGTTATTTGAATTTCAAAACTGAGACAAATTAAATAAAATCGTGATATACATTGTCCCCATTGTCTTTTGCTTAAGGTATTTCTATCTTTAAATATTTCTTTATTTTAAGAAATTAAGAAAGAATGTAGCAAATTAGTCTATTTTTATATCAATAAACTTTTAATAGAATCTCAATGAAATGTTAAACATTTGCATAATGTTCAAACTCGGTCATCTTTATTTATAATGCGATTTCACCATAGGCTATTGTTTAAAAAAATGTTCAGTTAATGCTTCGCAATGTTAAGCAATTAAGACTATAAATGGCAGAAAGAAATGGTTCATATTCTTAAATGTAAATGAATCTATCTTTGATATAATTAATATGTAAACAAGTTTTTTTAAATAAGTGTCAATCATTCTTAAATAATAATATTCAGGTTTTATGTCAATAACGGTAATTGTATTTTAAGAAATCATTGCCTTTTAACCAATGACCAAAACGATAGAGTGCTTTTTTCCTAAGAAATTCATGAATCTTCATATTAGTTTGAGTCAGAAAAAAACATTTATGGTAAAATATATATATTTCTATGACAAAAACGAGATTCCCCATTCAGCCCCATTCAGTTGAAGAAACTTCTGGAATACTGCATTGTATTCGTATACAAAAAGATCATTAATTTTCATATACTCAGCTTTAAAAAATTGAGTTTTAGACACCGAAGAAAGCTATTAACCACAGATGTTTAAAAAGAGTAAATTCGAGAATATTTTATTCCATTTCAAGATTCTGATTCCATTCGTACTAGAACTTTCTTTGAAATATAAAAAGCATATTATTTTCAAGGGATGGAGACATGGGTTTTTAAATCTAGGGCGAAAATCAAAAAGAAAATTGACTTAAAGTGTTTTGTTGCCACTTTAAATAGAAATTTATTATTTTTTGAGATGAAAGGTTTTATTTATGTAAAAAGCGTTGGCAACACACAATGAACATTAGCTGGAGGCCACAAATTTTGTTTTTCTAAGAAACATTTCCATGTATCGCAGCAAAAAAAGAAGGTTTCAGCGCAATAAGTAATGAACACCATTCTACCAAACCAAAATGGTATGTTAGATAGAACATGTTTTATTACTTTTTTTGCTATACTTTTTCCTATATTCAGGAGTAAAGAAGAAATACTTTTATTTAAAATCCATTAAATCTGAAATGCATTTATGGAGAAATCGGTACATGAACATAAAAACAAAATGCTTCAAGATTTGCTTCATTTTCAATCCCAAATGTTGCTTCTATGAAGATTGCTTGGTTGTGGTTTTAAGGCGAAAGTGCCCTATTTGGTTATGCTAAGTCAAGTAAATGGTAAAATCAATAGATAATATTATAGACAATGGAATATAAAATTATAATGTGGTCATAAAACTTTATAAAAATATTGCAAATTAAATATGAGACATTACAAATTAACATAGGTTTTAATATATGAACATGTAAAACAATGCAAGAATGCAAAACACAAACAAAAGATAAAAAGGGCTGAATGCAAGTATAAAAACGAATGGAATTTAAAACTTAATAATATTTTGATGGAATTTTTCACCCACCAAGTTCTATAAAGTTCTTGAAGATGCGTGAAAATAATACATACTTTGAGGGTTGAAAACAATGCATTCAATCATATATGCTTCGCACTAATATCGACATGGCATACAGGACACACTGATATTCTCTTAACAAAAATGAGATGTGTAGATGTCTGTAAGGATATCTAGTATGTCCGTTACCTAGACAAATCAATTTGACATCGGTCTTGCGTATAGAAAGAACAGCCCCAAAACCAATGATAGGTTTCAAGAAGTGTAGCCTATTACAAATCTTCATATTCCATGGCTCTTGCCAAGAGTAATTTATGTGACAGAAGAATGCCCTCTTAACGTCACTAAACAGAAGTCCAGTCCTCATGAAAGCGAATTCTACAAAGAAATAAGTGTTTAAAAAAATTACATATATTTTTGAAATATGAATTTCATTTCAAAAAATGCTTTATAAATAAAATTATTTTTGTGAAATATAATTTTTTTTTGCTTTTTTAAATTTATAATCATTAACAAAATATAATTTTATAACAAGTTGTTAAAGAAGATTGGTGACTTGTAGTTAAAAGGTCTCTGACATAGCAATATAATGCTAACACTTATAGATGAGTGTTAGCAATATAATGTAAAAGTAGCACGATCTTGGAGAAATAAAAATTTTATGTCACAAGCTTAAATATATGAAAAAACATGCTTATATAATTAATACTGAATCACCGAAGAACACAAATATTATATAACGGAATTAATCACTAAACTGACACAAGCTTTTGGCATTTTTTCCGAAATAAAATTCTAGAGCAATTGACCTATTGAAATGGACAGCCAGTAAATTTTACCGCGTTTCAGAAATTATGCTCTGTAGAAAGGGTTCAAAACTAGAATAAAACTTTCGAATTTAGAGATGTCGCAAACCAAGCAATAAACTGGAGAGAAATTTTTTTTAACAAGCTACAAAAAATGTTGTGAAGGAAATATCAGCGCAAAACAACCTCTTCTTTTTTAAAGCACTTGAGGCTCAAATAATCAACACTATAATCTTTAATAATAATGTAAGTAACTCTTCAATGACATAATTTGGAATTTCAATCATAGTTTGAGATCAAGTTGTATAATTGAATCTGCCCTCGATCTAACAGCTCTGTACCATTTGAAATCTTAAGGCATCTTCATTCTGTGAATCTTTATCTTCAACCTTGTGAATTTTCATAGTCACGAGGTTAACCCTCAATCGAAAAAACTGATTTGAACTTTCTGATCATTCTTCCTTATCACATTGTACATTGGTCAGGCAAGGAGGACAAAACCTTCTGTTGTATCATTGGTTATCATGAATTATTATTTTTTAATAAGGTTTAAAAATAATAATGGATAGCTTAACCTTAATTAAAGATTCATCCAGATTATTAAGTCTTCTAAAGCTTTTCCGAGTCCATAAGTAAAGAGTATGAATACTGAAATTATTAATTTAATTGGCAAGAGTCCCAAAGTGCTGTACTGTCCTTCTTTATCAGAACATACTTAATAGCTGTTAGAACAGAGTATTTGTCTTTGGCATTACTGGACCCAGTCATTGGTATGACTGCCTCCTTTATTTATTTATTTTGTTCTTAGAACAATCGTCTGGAACCTTCAGATATGTTCATTGCAAATGCCTTTTCAGCCTATGACGCTGGAGAATGGGCAATTTTTCTTGTATTTCTGCAATTCACCTATGCACTTTCTCAAGCTTATTCCATTATAAGAATTCCAACTTTCACTGATTACCGCTTTCTGTAATTTGCAAAAGACACTGGTTCAATTTTCTTAAGAAAACAATGGCATACTGTGTTAGTATTTTTCAGACCACTTTATTACAGGTTTTACTTGCAGGAATACATTTGGTTACTTTTTGCTCTACAACACTAGCTTAAATAAGGCAGTTTAATAATCACTATTTATTTATAATTTATTATAAATAATCTATTAAAATATTCAAAGTGTTTTAATGATTCAATTGGTGGTGAGTTCATGACCTCTTTTAATTATGTTTAAGTTATCTATTTTTTTCTATTAGAGGTTTATATGTCTATTACATATATAAACGATAAGGCTTCTTTAAAGCACATCTTAAGCCACACAGACACTTGAAAATATTTTTATAGATTTATAGATCTGATGTTCGGAAAATACACTTGATCCGTTGAAAACGTATAAAGTACACTATGGGCATTTAAGAAAGATAAATCAAAAGATTCTCGATAGTAAAAGAAAAACGACTTCTAAGAAATAGAATTTTATTTCTTGATACTCATGACGTAATGATGGTTGCTTTATGCTTAAATTTTCGAAACAACTTACTTTGGGTAACTTATTTCTAAATAAATTCTTTTACTTTTTGATTTTTTTGGTTTTAAATTCTATTTATTCTATTTCAATCTGACCTGAAAAGCTTATCTTATTAATTGGCATTTCTATCTGGTTCGTTTTTATTCATTGTTCGCATTGCTTTTGACTGATTTCTAATTTACTCTCATGGCCGGACATCATTTTCTTTATCAAATGTTCTTTTTAATTTTTCATTTGTTTCTTTGTAGCTAACAAGTCCATGAATTTTTTTATTCATAGGTACAATAGACATTCATAGAACAAAAACGGTTAAATAGTTAAGGGCAGATTTATTTAAGTAAAAGATTAAGATTTCAACCGAGTAAAAGAATGTTTCTATAGTTTATATTCACAACAAAACGCAGTCACAACTATACAAATATCTGTAACACACTTTACATTTACATTTAACAAGTATCAGTAAATTTTACTGTATATATAGCTTGAATAAATTTGAGAATGAATTGCAAAGTTTTTAATCACTTGTCATCTTCTGGTGAGACGAAAAATTCAATTTTTTAAAAAAAATCCCCACTTACCTGGATATTCAAGCTTTGCAATTCATCGAGGTTTTAGAGATCCCAAACAAGACTTTTACATCAAAATTTTTTAACGCTTTGTTGCATATTAGAAGTACAATTAAATAGCACAGTATATAAGAAATCTTTTCACGCTGTAGAGATGAAAATATTTGACATAATCAAGCAAATAGCTGCTGTCATTCAATCATATGGATCTACTTTACTGTAAAAAAGTCACTTTAAAACTTTCAATAATTATTTTACTTAAATTTAAACAAACTTGTCCTAGGTTTTTCTTTTTCTTTCTTTTTTTTAATTTTTTGAAACAAGAATATTTTATGCAGTTAATACAATATAGCATGGATGGTTCCAAAAATATTCATTCAGTTAGAAACAGTGAAAAGAATTATTTAAAGTATTATATAATTATTTAAGTATTCCTTTACAAATAAGGTGTCAAATATTTTTTTAAAAATATTTTGCACTTTTTACTTTTTCTCTTAAAGCATATAAAAAGTTTTTACTCATAAACGAATTGGAGTGTTAATGCTTTGTTACTGACAAAGAAAATAAGAGTTTTTTTAACAGTTGGAGAAATGCATAATTAGCATTCATTTATACGATAAAATATAAAGCATTCTTTTAGATTCTTTATTATGTAGTTTTAACCAATGCCAAAAAAGTGCCAACTTTTAAAAATCACTAAATATATCAATATATTAGTCAAATGATAATTATAAAATGATTGCATTGCTTAGAGAATGTAATTTTCCTATCATAATAATCATATTATTTCAAACTTTTTAAACATGCTCATGCAATTTACATTACTGCACATTAAAAATATTATATAATCAGCTTGTAAAATAAAAGAAGTAATATTAAATAGTTTTTAAATTAAACTACCAATAAAATAGAATTATAAAAAACTATTTTAGAAGGAAATTTATCATTTTTTGAAAACATATATCCATACATAAATTTGTGAAATCTTTCTACACACTAGCATTATTTTTAATGCAATAATTTTCAAGCAATAATGAATACGATATATTTTATTTGCGAATTATTTTTTGAAACTGCATTTTTTGAATAATCTGAAAAGGAATAATCTAATAAATTTGAATTTAACTTGTCGAAGTCTATTTTTAAAAAATTTCATATTGTATGAGATTTTTTTAAAAAGACATGCTGTTAAAAAAATGGAGAAATGTACAAGTTTTAGAGCTTTAGAACCACCACACTGAACCACATTCTTGATAAATATCATAAAGTAAAGGGCTATTTCAAGTAATATAATAATTACTCAGATCAATTATTTTTACGTTTATCAGATGTAAAAGCAGTATCAAAAAATTATATATTTATAACATCCATTAAATCCATTTATAAATCCATTATTTTCCATTAACACAAATATAAATGAAAGATTTTATTGTCAGCTCTTGCCTTATGGAATGAGAGTTTTTCTGTGACAAAAAGGGACATTTATTTCTAAAGAATTTTTTCAGTAAAGAAAGGATTCATTATCTTCCTTGAACCTGAAATATTCTTAATATTTCTTTTAGTAAAGGATATTTATTTTTCTATTTATATTTATTTTGAGATTCAGCAAATATTATTCAAGCAAAGAGAAAAAAAAAACGTTCATCCTATTTAAGTTATAATTAGTAAATTCTTATTTGTATTTTGACTTCATACTAGATATAATGAAAGCTTAAAAATGCTAGTGTTCATTTTTTTAAAAAAAATTGATTCTTAGAGAAACATGATTAAGTATAAATAATGAGACATTTACAGATAGAGTTGTCCATAATTTGAGCATCCCATGTTGAATTCCTTTAATGATTACAAAATGAATCAATTAAATTAAATATAATTTTCAGTTGTTGGGAATTCTAATAAATGTTCAAAAATTGTCTGAATGTTTTTTATTTCATAAAACCTAAATAGATAATATATTTTTTAATGAACATTATATGTTTACCGTAATAAAAGTAATTAATCTTGCGATTTTCATCTGAATCTAAATGATCGCTATTATTTATCTAATTTTTATAAATTAACGCTAATTTTTATAAATAAAGCTACGAACTATAAATTATGAATTTTCTTACTTGATATAATAATTTTATCATACTATACCCCCCCCACACACTTAATATGTCAAAGTTCCGAAGCTATGCCTTTTGAGGTTGTATCCAAAATAGAATAAAAACAACGTGTATTAAATCTGTTTTAAGCATATAATTTAGTTAGAATTTAAAACTTTTCCAAATATATAATATTATCTTCCCTCTTCAAGTATTCGAGGGAAATCTAAATTTAATAATTTGTTAATACAAAGAATTCGATTAATATTCAGCTGTTGAAAATAGTAAAAAAATGCCAAAAATGTAATGATATTCAAAGATTCGAAAGTCAGCCAGTTTTAATCCTAGAATAACAAAATATATTTCTTTTTTTTATTTCAAGTATTTCCCTCTTACTCATATTTTTCCTGATATAACTAAGAGGTCAAGTTAAATGTATAAAAATTTGGATACATTTTTTTTTCTTTAGTAAAAGCATGGAATCAAAATTATAAAATATAATTTTTTTGAGTCAATTAAAATACTTTTCTAGATGAAAGAATATTTCTCTCTCTAACAATTTAAAAATTTGTTATAAAATCTTTATTAAAATGAATAAGATTTTTAAAAAAATTTTTAGGAACAAATAAAAGCATGCTTGTTTGTAAAGTTTCGATATAAAAATAAAGGAAGGCGAAAATTAAAAATGTTGTCTCATTCACTCATATTCTTTCATCATCAAATTTTATATTTTTAAAAGTATATTAAATTTTAAAAAAAGCAAGAGAAATGCTTCTTAATTTACCTTTAGAATAAAATCTTTCTAAAACAGCTTATTTATTTACACATTGTCCAAAATACTTTTTTTCAAATGAAGAAAGGGGATTTTCGATAGTTCAAAGTAAAATTTCAAGAAACATATTGGTAAAATGACTCTTATTAGGGAAAACATTTTAGGTAAAAATGTTTGCGCTTGAACAGAAAAGAAGCTCAAGAATAATGGTGAGTAAGTATTCTTTCATAAGCTGTTTTCACTTTCATAAATTGACTCTCTAAAATTGCCATTTCTTTTTTGAAACGAAAATTTATGAATGGAAGTATTAGTAAGACAAAGGGCAAAAATTAACTGAAAATAGATTGAAAAATATTGAATAAGCAGAATGACAAAAAATTCTTTTAGGAAAAATATTAAAATAATATGACATTAAGTTGTAATTAGGGGGCACAATTGTGTAATATTATTAGGGGGGGGGAAATATGAAAGTGTCTACAAAGTAAATAGTAGCAATAAATGATAATACAAAAGAAAAAGATTATTACATTAAAATCTGCTTAGAATAACCGTCTATAACAATAATCATGTTTACAACGCTATTTCCTTTGGCTACTGGTAAAATTTATATTTACACAGGGTATTTCAAACCTATATGTAACGATAATTATTTTTTAACTATATCTCTCTGTAATAATATCTCTTTTTTTCTGTAGCTGACAGAGTACATATAATACAAATTTCTTTTTAGAGAATTTCGTCTTCGTTTTTTTCTCTTCGGAAATTTTAGGTAACACAGACGCGCACACACATATACTTACACAAAAATCAATACCTGAATTCGTTTACAGATGACTCAGAAATGGCAAGAAGTAATTATTGAAATGTACATAAATGTTTGTTCCTATGAAATGTATAAAATCGAAACCAGGAACAAACAGTTCTTAAAATCTATTAAGTCTTTGCTGTATCTGAGTTTTTTCCTTGGAAACTTGGTCCATATTGCTGCACTCACATAACATAAGTATTTATAAATTACCTCTATTCAACTGGTTTTAGAAGGGCTGAGTCATTCCTTAAGAGGTCAGTGTCGAACTGCAAGATTCGTAGATTGGTCATCCATTCCTTTTGGAAACTTTTCTCTCAATTCAAGCTTTTGTGTCTTAAAGTTGTGATCTGGAGTAAAGCATTGACTTTTGAAGAAAAGTAAAGAAGTTAGAGATTTGAAAATTTATCAAAGGTCTCATTCAACTTGATTCTGCTGAAATCACAAGATTTTGCATCGACGATAGCCATATTTTTGAAAAAGAGGTACTGAAGATGATGCATAAACAAGAACAGTTTACAGCACACAAAAAAAACATAAATGTACCTTGAATAATATTGATGACAAGATCCTCTACAGTGGATCCACGATTTAAGAAAGAAACACGGGATCCATTAATGTTCTATTGCTTTATGGAAAATCAAGAAAGTACACATTTTTGACAGACACTTAAGATTCCAAATTTAACAGTGGATAGTTTGGCTACTTTTCTGAATGGCGCGAAATTTTTTTTAATTATCACGGGTGAAAGAAAGTCAGCTTCAGTTAATGATGCTACTTTATAGAAATGACAAAACAAATGGTGGAAAAAATTTAACATCCTAATGATATGTTCAGCGTGGATGAAATAACGCAATCTGTTTTAAAGAATAAAATGGTAAAGATCGAAAGAAATAGAAGTAGAGTTTGACAATTCTATTTTACTAGGTTAACAGATAAATTGAAACTATTAATCATTGAAAAATACACCTATACACTCCGAAGGCACACGGATTCACATCATAAAACTGAATAATCAGACAGCCGCAACAACAACAATGATGGAAACCGTGGTTGAGTCCAAGTGTTCATCATCGGCCACGGTACAACCCTTCCTGTAGGAAGTACGTCCCGTCATCGATGGGAGAAGTCTAATCCCACCTATTAGTGTACCCTCCAGGAGTGGCAATATTCAACCACCATTCCAGAAGCATGTCATCCTCATTTCGAAGTGCACCCCTGATTGTCATCGGAAGTTACGCAAAGCGAAGGTGCTATACATTGTCAGATGTTTATTGCTTAACTATGAGATAAATAAGAAGCTGGATGCTTGTGGAAATTTTTAACAACTTATTATTTGATATAATAAAAAGTTCAAGGAGAAACAATTCAAGTATCAAAACAATAAATAATACATTTTATATTAATTTTTGAAATCAAAAATTCATTTATTCAATTCAATATTCCACTATCAATAGCATATTTAATTTTCCTCCCTTTTATCTGAAGAACAGAAGGGCATGAAATAAAATACTTTTTACTAGAAAGCACTTCAATTCTGAAGGCATTAGATTTAGGCTCAATCAAATGTTTCAAGTAATGCTATCAAAAAAAAATCATTCAAAACGTTTCGTACAATACAGATGAAGAGTTCTCAAATCCATCTACAGCTGATGTAAAAAAATGAAGTAATTTAACTGCCGGTAGTAGGATTCAACAAAAGCATTGAAGATTCAAAATTGTTGTAGAAAAATACGAATATAAATGGTACAGAAATTACCTAATAAAAATAATTGATTCAAAAATGTCTAAGGAATTTATCAATAGTTTTAAGGTTTTCCTAAGATTCTAAATACCATTTTTTTCTTTTAAATACTGAAGAAGTTTTAAGATTAGACAATGATGTGTTTATATCGGGCGACGGAAACAGTGAAAGTATTTGAGAAGGTTTAAATCCAAACGTTCAGAGTAACGAGGAAAGGGCAGCTGACCGTTCTCCAAAGAATTCTCCTGAGAATGCCATTTCCTTAATGAATGCTCTTTAGAATTTGTTGCAACAATACCAAGTGATTTCAACACGCACATGAACCCTTTAGATGGGGTGAAGTGCATGTGCATGCGTATATCAATTGCAACGAAACGCAAGCGAACCAGATTAATAGTCTTTGTTAAATGAATTTTTTTTCTGTAATTTACATACGAAATATACTTATGCTTCTTTTTTTTCTTTCATGAACAATTTTGTATATTTTACTGAATGATTGTAAAATTTTCATTCTGAAATTCTAGTAATTTTTTTAAATAAAATTTAACAGTTTTTATATATGTGTAAGGTGTTTATAATAATTATTTATTTATTTCCAATAATATCGTTATAATTACTTCAGTACCGTTACACAAATTCCCCTCCATTATTTCAAATAAACAAGAATTGCATTTCAGCAACCTATAAATTATGCCTTATATATAGAAAGAAATCGATTTCTTCACTTAAATAAATAATAACGATGAAAGTATTAATATATTTAAAATAATACTTTTAAATTATGGGAAAATATCTAAAAAGAATATTAAAACATGACTTGCTCTAGTTCCATTAGCGTGATAAATTTAAGAATCTTCCAAATAATTTAACTTTTTGAAGTAAAAATTTGTTAACAAGAAATAAATTTAGCATATATATTTTGTTTCTTAAATATGTAAAGCTCGGTTGCATTTTGTTATATTGAGTTTAGAAAAACGGTCCAAACAAAAAAATTATTTTTTTTCTTCTCTTAATTTATAGAAATACTATGGAAAAAAGGCGTCGTTAAAAATTTTAGTAAATATAGGATATAAAGTTTTTGACAGGTAGAAAATTGTTTTGAAATGATCCTTCATTTCAAATAAAAATACTATTCAGAATGAAAATAGTTTAAAAAATAATACCATTAATGTCACTATGTTGAATAATCAGTTGATTTTAAAAGAAATTTTTAACAAAGATCACAGAAAATATCCTCGAAATATGAATCCCTACCAATGTATTAGTTCAACGAAATTTCAGATATTATTATTTGATGGTATGTGCACAAAATTGTGATGATTTCAAACAATACAGTTCTAACAGTTATAGATAGAATGAAATATCGATGATACCATCTTAATTTCTGAATGAAAATATCCAATTTTTGCTTAAGTCCGTTAGAGCATTAAATGTGTTTATATTATTGGAACGGTGCCCATATAACGAAAATTTGCAGTAAAAAACGTTCTCAAGACAGGATATTATCATCATATCAAGAGATAAATAATGGGAGAAAATTCACATTTGGAGTCGCTGACGACGACAAGGCAACATCCGAAAAACAGAGCTGGAGTAAAAGGGTTGTTGATTTCGGTACAACCAAACTGTAAATGACCCTTTTCATAGTATGTCATGATCTTGAATTTATCGTTTTATGCTACATCTTTTCAGGAACAGCAATCCTCCTGTTCACCCTCTATCATATGTGCAAGTTAGAAAGTAATAAATTCTTAGTAAATATATTAAGAAGAAAGTAAAAGATGATATTATCATGAAAATATATTTTTTTACAAATAATAATTTGTGAATATATTCTTCATAGTATTTTATAAACGATCCGCTTTTTAAAGAAAATATGTATAAAAATTGAGTAATAGTTAAAGAAAAGAATATTAAAAAAGTATTATTTATGTAATAAAAATTTTGAATGCATTATTTTTTTAAATAAATTATTGCATTAATGAATCCATGTCACTGTTAAGTGAAAATCTTGTCTTTTGTTAGGTATCAAATTAGCCTTACTTAAATTTAGTAACAACTAAATATTTCTTACAATAGAATAATATAGAAAAAAAACAGAAAAATAGAATAATTTGCATACTTAAATAAAAATAGATATTTAACAAACCATCATTTATTATTACAGAAGGGAAACCTTAGGCAAAAAAAACAACATCGATTTAAAAAATAATCTACAAATCAATCGGTTATTGTCTAAATAATCTGCAGCTATATTTGATGTATATTTGATTTTCATTGAAATACATTTGTTATTAACAATTTTAAACCATTAAATATATATTAAATCAGTAATACTATGATTAAATATATGAATATATCGCCAATAGATATACTAAAATTTGACTTGTAGTTGTTTCAGTTCATGAACTAGCAATCATAAAGATAAGTTACAATGCATGGCATTAAGACATGACTGGCTCCAAATGTAGAATTGTATTATGAAGGTAATGAAAAAATTTTCATATGACTGTATATGCTAGGATACTTACACAACTTTCACTTTTTATGTAATACAAATTTTCGAAAATTCAAAAATTTGTATTTATAAATTTCTTTTACTATTACTTCTATGACTTTAATAACAAGAATAAATATAATTAGAGGAATATTAAAAGTATTAGTATTTTTAAAATATTGTAATTTAAAAGATACTTTTCGAATGCCAGCTATATTATATTTATCGTAGTTAATTTCTTAATAATACTGCAAGATAGTGAATATTTAAAATTGACAAAAAGAGTAAAAAATTAGTCATTTTTTAAAAACTTCGATATTATATGCGCAAACAACTGAATCAATTTGGTTTATTCAGGCAATTAGAAACATTCGAACTGATTATTGGTACCACTAATAAATTTTGTGAAATTGTATAGATTATTTTATAAATATTTTTAACTATTTTATGCATAATCAGAAAATTTATCAATTTATTCCCTAAAAAAATTTAAAAAATCATAGAAATTTTATACATTATATATATATTTATATATGTAAAGATTTTTTTACATAAATTGTGTTGTTTATATTACCGTAATCGAAATTACCGTCTATTTCATGTACTTGATTTTTACTTGCCGAACAAACAGTTCAGCACTTTTTAAATTCAATTCAAAAATCTCTTTGAACACATTTATAATAAACCAGTTTGAATATGAATGAGTTCCATGAGTTTTCTTATGAATGATCACTGCAAAACAAACAACGCATGATAAATTTGAGTGTCGGTCGGAAACCGGAGTCAATTGTATCATTATTATCTCTCTTGAAAATTGTGATAATTATTATGAATCCCAGTTTGTCAGCTATAACAATCGAGTTATCACCAGAGCGATAATGAATGAGGAAATCTCATCTTATGCATTTGGAGAAAGAAGCGGACAAAACAAAATGGAGACTATCCATTCAGCTGTCAGCGAATCCGAACTTATACTTTCACTCCATCCGTTCGCTTTGAGTTCATTTTTGTGACATCAATTGATTGATATCGCATTCAGATATAATTAAGGTCTTTTGAAAACCCTGACGCTGAATGTCACTTTTACTTTCAACTTGTTTATTTTTGCTGACGTGACTCGTGCAACTGCCACAGTTGGATTTGCTAATTTGTTTTGAAAAGTCTGGCCTGGCTTCCCGTCTTTGTTAATTAAATTGATCTGTCTATTTCGATTCAAAATTCAGGAAAGAAGGTTGTTTTTTTTTTTCACGAAGGACAGCAATAGTTCTTTTTTTTATACAATGGTCAGTTTTTTTTAAAAAAAAATATTTGTCATGAGATATTTTGTTAAAAGAATGTCATAAATCAATTTCTTTATTCTATGCTGAATTAATTATTTTAAAACGTTTCTTTATATCGATGAGAAATCTGATAATATTAGACCTGATTTTTTTCCAAAATGTCAGACCATGATGTTGTTTTGAGGATAAAGATTTTGGTGGCAACAGAAATCCGTAGCCAAAAAATAAATAAATAAATGAAAATATTATGTGCACGAGCATCTCAAAAAATCAGTTTTAAATAACGTGTTCCCATTTCATTTACAAAAGATCTAATTTTTAAAAAATAAGTAATTACTACAGCAAATAAAAGCTATAAAAATTCCATTTTGAACTGTGATTATATGAAATGAAATAAATAGGAAATGTGATATTTTTTAAACAATAAATGCAAGAAATTTTTTTTTGATCGTTCGCAAAACTAAAGTGACTAATTCAATGAATAAAAAATATAATTTAACTTGTGCGAGCACATGGCGTTTGGTCGTTCAGAAAATGATGTTCTGGCATGATACACTGAAATATGCATAGCAGATTTCATATTAATCTTTCTAAAAATATACTTCTATTGCATTGATTTGCAGTTTGTCTGATATCTTTAATGATTTACAATCTTTTAATGATTTACAATAAATACTGTATAATTCAGTTATTAGGCATTGTTTCAAGTATAATTCATAAATTAATCTCAAAGATCCATTCTTAAATAATATTTTTGCATCACTTGTTAACGCAATAATTAAATTTGGTTGGACTTTGTAAAATAGTATTTGATTCTGACTTTATTTAAGAATTTATGTTTCATGAAACGGAGAAATTTTTTAACGATCCTTAAACATTAGTTTCAGTTTTACGCAACATGAAATTCAAAATAAGAAATGGGACTATTTACAGTTAAATATGGAAGCATTTAGTACCATAACCTGTTAATATAAAGAAAGATATTTAACTAAATTATGAATTGAAAATTTTTCCAAATATCTTCTAAATTTGAAAAGAAAGAAATAAGAATATACATTATACATTTTGAAATATTTAAAGAAAAATTTCAGAAGCCGCCAGTGTAACTAGCTGCACTGTGGCCAAAAGAGACACAACTGTTTTGACTTGTTACAATTTATCTGTATATATACATGGTATAAAATGAAGTTTCTTGAAAGTGTCCGTATGCTGGTACCACAAAAACTCGAGAAATAGTTAACGGATATTGGAGAAATTTATAGGATTTTGTAGAGCGTTTTTAGGGAAGGTTTTAGTACATTAAAATCATTACAAAGGGAAGTTTAATAATTGTGATTTCAACTTAACCGGGCATGCATGATAACCTCAAAAAGCGCATGTGCAAATAGCAATAGTTGTGGTACACATAGGCGTTACATTCCTTTGTTTACATCTGATTTTAAACAGGGATTCTAATCTCATTATAGCGAGAAAAAAAGAAATCCAACCTTGAAATGATTGTATCTATTGTCGACGGATATATAATATTTTTACCATTGAGACATTCTAAATATTTCTGAACGTGTGCAATAAAAAATTTTGTTGCTATTTTTCGTAATTTCTAAATGATATTTTATGTTTGTTTCATGCTGCATAACATTCGAATGTCAGATCGGGAGAAAGCTAGATTTAAATTTAAAGTTAATTTTTCTTCTTGGATGCTTTGTCAAGGGTAACTTGCGGATATGCTAGCAGCTCATATGTGACGATATCTTATTAGAGAAAATAAAATAACTGCATATTCTGATCCTTTATATTAGCTACAAGAGAGGAAAATAATGTCTCAAAATAATTACAGGGTTAATATAACAGGAGTAACGTTATAGAGGTAATATTACCAAAAGCCGAGGACACATGGATTCTGTTAAAGGAAGTCAAATCTAAGATATCATGTGACTCGGCTGAATTGGAATAGTTTTTGATATTTCAAAAATACGTTAAAAACGAATCATTCTATTAATTATGATATAAAAACATGACGCTACATTAAATTATAAAATATATCATATATTCTTAAATTAATATGAATCCATTTCTAAAATTAATATAATATTTCTTAAATTAATATTAATATGACACTACATTAAATTATAAACACTTTTTTTAAAAACAAAATATGAAAAATATCGATCCAATTAATTCCTGTGTTTGAAACTAAAAAGTAGCAAATTATTTCAACTTTATTATCTTTTGTTAATTAAATATATTTAAAATCCTAAAGAAAGATAAATTTTCGATGCAAAATGCTAAAAAAATTTAAAAGAAAAGTGATGTATAAAATAAAAATATAATTGAATTTACAGCTTTATTTGTACAAAATGTTTGCTTCAGCAAGCAAAAACACTCCCTTTTAAAAACATGGAACTTTTTTATTGAAAAATGAGCAAATATTTTTCTAACAAACAATTAATCTTAATAATGGCGCCTACACTTCGCATTACATTCTTTTCACTGACATAAACATGATTTTTCCTTTTAGCCTAAAGATATTAAAAACTCCCCCAAGTGCGTTTAAGAATTGCACTTGAATAAAGAAAAAGAACACGCAATGAAGCTAAACAATAAAAACTAGTTGATGAACTTGATACATAATTAACATGAGCGTAAAGTAGTTTCTCCATGTTCTTCATTCCACTTCTTCGTGTAGATAAAAATTTCCGTTGGAGACATTACACGAGAATCATGAACTAGGTGCTAACTTCAGCGAAAACGTGACACCGGTTCAAGTCTGAAAAATATGGTAGCAGAATTTTTGCTACTTGTAAATAAATGATGAAATCAGAGGGTGTCTAAATGGTCACGGACTTGAAAACTTTTCTTTCTTTTTTTTTAATTTTATCTCTTTCCAGTAATGTGTTTCTCGCAATAAGTTTGACATCCATGAGAAATAAAAATAATTTCAGTACTTATTTTCCAACAAATGGCCAAACTAGAAAGGAAACGCTAAAGCATGCTATATATAAAATTTCTTTTTTTTTTCTTTTCTGGTTAAACATTTTCAAAAACGAATTTCGTATTGCAAACTAACTTTAAAAAAGCATAAACGTGAAAAGGAATTCTATAAAATATTCAAATAATAAAACTCTAGTGATAAACACTTCATAAACAAAATAGAGACACAATCACGCAATTCCCATGGTAACATTTCAAGTGTGGCTTTGAAAAGAAATGGAAATCTATGTCGAATTGTAGTAAAAACAGTACACAATTTTTCGAAATTATGAAGAAAAAACTCTTTCAATACCAAGTCACCTTAAAGATTTTAATCAAATGAAAATGGACATAATTGTTATTTTAGTCATGTGACTTGAAAAGTTTTAAACTTTTTTGCCATATCTAAAATAGATTAAAAATATTTAAATGCTTTAAGTAAAGAATTTCGGATTATTCTGATAAAACTGTATTTTTATATGATAAATGAGATACAATGTCAATTAAAAAGAGATTTATTGAAAAAAATCTAATAAGATAATAATATTATAAATATATTATGGAAATTAAAATAGACTATTGTTATGAGGATCAAACTCGAATTCTTTTTTCTTTTCCTTTTATGAACTTTTAAAATCAAAATGAATTTTTTTCTCTACTTTTTGCAGTAATGTTAATCAGTTATCATTTCTATATTCTATACTGCACTTCAGAAAAATCAGTTGATAGTTTTGCTTAAACAATTCAGAGTTTTCCTATTAATTAAACAGTTTCATGATCTACTCCATCAATATGATAAAATTCTACAGATAAATGATTTATATAATTTTTTCATACGTTTTTAATATTTGTATATGTGTGGTAAGAACTTTTAATGGAATACCTATGTGATGAAAATCATATAGATTTATTAATACAATATAATAATGAAATTAATGAAGTAATTAATTAATATACCATTAATAAAAATAACATCTTAGAATCTAACAATCAATATATGAAGTAATTTGTTGGAAACATGAAGCAAAATCCTAATAAGTATTTTCGCACTAAGTGATCATAGAATGACTAATAATCAAACATCAAATTTTTACATATTCCAGGAATGAAAATTCCACTTCCTCTCATCCAATTGATCGTATTTCCTCTTCTCTAGCGTTTTCTGTTTTTAATCAAAATTGATATTCCTTTGAGAAAACTACCCAAATTTTAGCAAAGTTGACCTCAAAATTTTATATCGATGAGTTATGAAGTTGTAAGCAGTTTCCTTAAAATAACTTTTTAGTGATTATAAAATTAATGTGCTCATTACCTGTCCTACCTTTGCCAAAAGATTTGAACCGTTCATCATTTCCGTCAAACATTTGAAGAACTGGAAGAAACTGTCTTAAAATTTTGAAGCACCCAGATAGTTCCAAACAACTAACTTCTCTTCCGCCTCGACCGAAGAGCTTAAACTACTTCTGATATTCCATAGCAAAAATACTAACACGAAACGAGTTTAAATAGCAGCCAAATTTGAATTGTAGTTACTGCTAACCACATATCACGAAACTTGCAAGAAGGTTGGGTTCGAATTGATTCATTTACTTTAGATCACGGAATTGGAAAAACCTAAAGACACATAAAATTCTAGATCCAAAATAAATTTCAACATAGTTCTTTTCCAAAAGCCGGCGTCCTGGCATAGAGGAAGTATCTTACCCTCGTGATCAGGAAGTCCTGAGTTCGAGTCTCCTTAAGGGCAAAATTGCTCTTCTATGTACTATCAGTGAGTTTTGCGAATGTACTGCCCCCTCCCTGTAAAAAAGCACTGTGCAAGCAAATGTGTGTATCACCCTCATATAAGCTAGAGGTCTGACTTCTGTCTTTCGGTGCTCAGGGGTCCATACCCTCAGAAGCTACTACACCTCCTCTTTCCATTGTAAAATGGACACAAGATCATCATCATTATCTTCTTAATTTCCAACAGAAATTAAGAAAACGTCACGTTTTCGTTTATTTACATTACTTGAGTACAATGTTAATTATATCTCCCATATATAATCCAAAAAAGGAAATATACTAATGAACAAATGCAAAAAAGGGATAATTCCCCTTGTTCTTGTTATCTATTTATAATAATATTTAAACTAGTTCTCAAGAAGCCTGTCTATTGTGATATAGATGGTATAGAACTAGAGAAAAACTGATATCACAATTAAAATAAGAAATTATATTATAACTAGGTAATTATATTTTTCTGAAATTTTTGGAGTACTTGAAAGAAGATAGACTATAGCTTGTAATGGAAGGAGATGAGTGGTATCGGTCAAGAAATTTTCAGTAAAAAAATGGCTCTACTTGCAGATTTTGTATTATCTTATATTCATTTGATAAAAATATAGATAATTTTATTCCAATAGCTTATGCATATAAAAGGAAACAAAGCATTTCTGGATCAATAAAATATATTTTTCCTTGAGGTATAATTTGATATTCGATTCATAGCTAAGTACTAATTGCATTTCAGTATGAATTGGCATATGCAATCTGAGAACTTCAGGTTTTGCTTATTTCCAGCCTGGGAGCACGTTAAGAATGCCTTGAATTCATCAAAATTATAAAAAAGTAAATTAAGAAAATCATCAATAATGAATACACCGTCATTTCACTGGTGACGTTGAAAGAGGTTCTTGATTGGAACTCAAATATCAACGAATTACTGCATAAAATACTGGCTATTCAGAAAAATTTCTCGAATGATTTTCTACAAACTTTCATTGGGTAATATCTTCTGTAGCTAGAAATCTATTGGTAACCTTTTCTGTTAAACTAGCTTAATCTCTAATTAGTTTCATTCATCCCTTGCACAAATAACTTTATTTCAGCTTGCTGATTATTTTAAAACATTCAATTCTTTTATGGACACACCAGAAATTGGTTTAGACACGTATTCCAGATTGATTTTCTGATTAGTGTAATAAACAGAGGATTCACAATTGATTGTATAAATTGTATGTGAATCCAAGAAATTGTTTAAGAACAGTATTTCACTTTTGAAGATTAGGATTACACAATATGTTTGAAAATTGAAAGATAGTAATTGCAGAAGGAAATGATGTGAAGTTATGGATTTAATTTTTTTTACGTTTATAGCAGATGCTCCAGAATTTCTTAATATATTTGGTAGATAAATACAATGATTAATAAACACTGAAGAAATCCAATACTTTCACGGATATTGTCAACGGAAAACAATATTTGAGTCACAAGGTTGATATTTATAGGAGACTTACATAAAATATTTATTCTCCTCTTTTGAAAAAAAGAAAATCAGTAGTGAATAAATCTTTTCTTAATGTTTTATTTGTAATATTTAGAGTTAAGTGTTGCATTCTTAATATCACTAAAATACCGAAAGCTTTCCATATTGCAATTCATGTTATATTTATCAACTAAAATATTCAGTATTCATATTTCTATGAAGTCAGTTTGTTTCATAATAATTGGTTGCAATAGACAAACATTTTTCACATGACCAAATGTATGTGATTTGCTATTTGTATAAGAATAACTATTGTTGTTTCCGACATTTACATCAATGGTTATTTCTTTAAAACCTTCCACATCAAAACAAAAGCGAGAAGAAATGATAAATACCAAACTGATTTTTCTTAGTTTCTGAAATTATTATGCGCATTTAGAGCATGTTTTTAGTTTAATTTTGAGGATAAAGTTGTTTCCGTTTTTAACCGACGGATTTCCTTTTCTACTTCACTTTTTATGCTTTGAACATTCAAAGCGCTATGTTATCAGTAATTAATTGCGTTGTTTTTTAATAGATTGTTTTGTTTTATACTCTCCTATTTCAGAAATGTGTTGTCTGTGTTGTCATAAAATTGAATTTTAATGTGAGCCTATTTACATTTAAGTTCATACTGAGTATTAAGCATTGCAATTAAATAATGTTTATAAAAAAATCAGGAAATCGTTCTCCTCGCTTTTTGCGTTCCTGATATAGGAACTCGAACGCAGTGCTATTTCACTGAACTGCGAGTAATATTTTTAGGGAACTTCTTCTCATCCTAAAACGGTGGATGGTGCATTAATTTATCAAACTATTGAAACTTAACAGCATTTTTGTAGCATTATAAGGAATACGATATCACGGTATCATACATTTTAAATACTATTTACATAATTCATATCAATCGAAGAACTTTATCATGTATTCAATCATTTAAGAAAAAAATTCGATTTATCACTTAATATATTAAATCAGTTTGAAAAAAAA
This sequence comes from Argiope argentata, assembly GCA_026289955.1. Taxonomy (NCBI): domain Eukaryota; kingdom Metazoa; phylum Arthropoda; class Arachnida; order Araneae; family Araneidae; genus Argiope; species Argiope argentata. The sequence goes on along the minus strand of JAOUZG010004505.1, from coordinate 1,289,259 downwards.
TCCGAATTGAAGATGTGCTTATACCAATACATCACTTCTCTGTATTTAGGTTGTAATGCATCGATGTGATTTGTAGTGTTGTGTGTATTATTTCCAATCATCAAATACACATCTCTACAAAAATAATTTATTTAAAACAGACTTTACTTTTAGTTTAAAATGAACAGGAACACAAAAAACATTTACAACTATCTCCGGAACCAAAACTACTGCACGCGCTTTCTTGTTAGAACAGTTCTGGTTCTTGTTGGTTCACTCCACTTCAATCCGACGGTGTAGGCGTTGATCGAGGCGCCACATGATTCATAAATTAAAAATTTTCATTCAAGTCTTCATTTATAGAGTTTATCTTTGTCTTTGATTCTTGATGTTCAAGGACATTTATTTTTTTCCTCATTAATTCACATACTAATTAATAGGTTAACTTTGAGTCAGCTTACCGCTATATGTTTTATTTGCCACATATGATAATTTAACATAGGAATAAAACATACGAATCAAATCTATTTTATTTAAAAAAAAATCTGAAAATGGGAATGGAATATGCTATATTTTGCATAAATAAAATTTGCTAAAATAAATTGGAAAGTTTTGTATTTTTTCTGGACAGTTTGCTTGGAAATACAGATTTTTCTGTCTTTGAAACAATTTTGTTGATGCTCCAATTAGTTTCATAAATTCCAAGACTTCAAAAATTTGCTGAGGTTGAATAATCAGTATTATGTATTTAAGCACACTGAAATTAAATTGTTTGCTAAAACAGTTTTGAAGCGTGTTGCAGAGCCTGTTATTCTGTCGGAAATCAGGGAATTTTGTTTATTTATCCAATAATTAAAACAATAAATTTTTTTTCAAAAACCCAGGAAATATTATCCAAATCCTAAACTAATCCTAACTAATCTGAAATAATTTTGTGGAATATATCTGCACATAAATCATCTATGAATCGAAGATAGTATTCGTTTTGATAACTGAACAAAAGAGAAAAATGAAAAAAAATCTGTTAATGCAATTCAAATGAATTCAAATAATTTGAAATCGCAGGATTTATTAATACATTTTATATAATAACGTTCCCTTCATTCATTTTTAAGTTGTTTCCAGACAAAATATTCCAGAAAATATTTTTAATTCTAAATTGAGAAGGAAAATTAAATTATTCATATTTAAAAGCCTGTTCAAACAATTTAGTTCTCGCACTGCAATGTTTAATCACAGAAAATATTTACGTAGCAATTGTCGGTACAAAGAATGGCTTATAATATCGTTTGGGGTTAATGACCTCAATGAATTGAAATTTTCAAATACTATGAAAACCTTACATTCATTTTAATTTTTATTGGCCTTTAGCGTATCAATATTTTTTTATTTCAATATATATTTTTTTCTTTTCTTTTGTTGCTAATAATTTTTAAGCGAGCATATTTTTTAAAACCATATATACTTTTTTTTGAGTTTGATGAGTGTTTTCTTTTACTTTTTATGCAATTGTTTTTTGTAATAAAACAATTCCTTTTTCTTTATTTACATAAAAAAAGGAATATTCAAAAACCAGGTACATAAATAGCTAGGATGGATTGTAAAAAAAATTATGATACTTTTTTTAGTGTCATCTGAAACTCAGAATTCTTTAATTAGACGTGTAAAAGTATACGTACTGAAATGTTCGTAAGAAGTGTAGGTAATATTTGTAAATTAAAAGAAGTGAGATACATCCAAATAAAAATTGTAGCCAACACCCAAACTGAATTCAATTCGATTTCTAAACTGAGTTTCGAATCTATAAAACATTATCCTTAGAACATTCTTGTACCGCGATGATACAATTTCTTTCGTGATACATTAATAAAAAAATGTATGAGAAAATTGTTTTTTAAACCACCGCAGTTTTCATCCATCTAAAAGAATCTTCCATTTTTCTTTGCTGTTTATGTAGAAGTTTGATAATGCTTAAAGCTTACTTTTAGAAGTGTGTTTAAATGTATGCCTAGCGACAGAAGACAATAAGAAATAAATTCAAAACATTCTGTCCGTATACAGTGATTTTCAATTTAAATTGTAAATAAATTCCGTTAATTCATGTTTTTAATTAAAATTTAATGAAAGGAAAGAAACATTCAGTTTTAGCGTTTTATAACCATTGTTTCAAAAATCAAAATGTTTAACGCAAAAACGACAAAAGAATGGAACATGATGTTTAATGGAATTTAAAGGAGATTATACCATAACTATAGATTTTTTTGTAAATATAAAATAATAAAAAACTATTATATAAAAACCTTAAAGTAATAGTTCAATAAGTTACTCAGCTGTGAAAAATGACGTTATGTCTTATTTTTTTACCGGTTTTTACCCCTGTGTGTGTGTGTGTGTGAGAGAGAGAGAGAGAGAGTCTGTGTCTGTGTGTGTCTGTGTGTGAGCGTGCGCGCGAGCGTAATATCTCTTATAAATTAAATCTTAATTAATTTCCTTTTTTAAAATCTGAAATTGGCTAATCTTGCTTTATTCGGAAAATTTCTCTTATATCTTGATCCAAATATCATTTTATATTTAATTGTTTCTAATGCGCTTTAAAAGGTTGCTCACATGCTTCGAGGGAAGAGAAAGTGACACTAAAGGTTTATAATATGATTTCAAAGTACATAATGTTCACTGTCCTAAACTGATTTTCCTGAAATAGAAATATCTTATCGGTGTATTAGTAGATGCCCGATAGATGACAAGTAGATGACTATCAATTCAACACGCTTACCCTCCTGTACAAATTATGACCTTCCAAGAAAATTAATTGAAATTTGTCTTTTTTTTAATACATGAATCTACAAATTTATTTTGCACACACACGTGCACATACCCACATATATATAATAAACTGATAGATTTATTTCGTATATGATAAAATAAATACAAATTAATTAAGAAAATTAGTTTCACTTTCATGTCATTTATAATGTTGTACTTGTCATTATAACTTTACAGTCAGATTTGAGATAATATTTAAGGCTGATTAAGAAGGAAATATTTTTTCATTTGAATCAAATCAAAATTGTTTCCTCAGATTGTCAACTTATACATTTAACTATGCTTATAAAAAAATCTTAAGACTACTTTTAATATATCCTTGCATTCCCATATTAAGCACATTTTCATAACTCTTATTTTGAAAGCCCTTCTTACCATGCTTAGAAGTATTATCTTTTGGTTTGAGAATATTTCGTTTTTAAATACAGTTAATTTATGCATAACTTTACATATTTTTTGAAATAAACCTTCATTTCTAAAGCCAAAGTAAAACCGTCCCCCGAAATCCTTTCTTTCAAAAGTCAAATCTTAAGATTTTCTAAGCGCTAAGCCTAATTCTTTCAAAATTAAATGAAAAAAGTATAAAAATGAGAGTTTTCTAAGTTCTGAGTATAAGAATTCTGGCACGTTTTAGAAACACCGTTATTAAATTCAGTAACTGCGTGAGACACGCATGGAAATTGAATACGTAAAATGTAACTACCCAATAAAAAATATGGCCACTTGAACGAAATGGCCATTGCAAGAATGGTGTTCTATGGTCAAAGGTGCGATAATGCTATGGAGAGAACGGTCATAAAAGTTGGGCAGGAATTCGCTGTTTTTTGTTAAAGGGTTAGTAAAGTCGTTCTATTATTGCAGTATTTTACTTTTCTTTTATTTGGTGGAAAGTTAAGTTGTAAAGTGTGGCATCTTTTTTACGAAGAAAATGGAATTTTCAGGAGAAATATATTGCTTTTGAGATTCTTTTTCTGTATTATTTGCATGTTTCTTCTTGTGTTTTCTCGCAAAGATGCAAAGACATTCTTTTTATTCATATTGTGGAAATTAAATGGTAAGTCGTTTCGGCGGCAAAATATTTTCCTAATGTGCATGTTTTCTTGTTTTATGCTGGTTTTTATGCTCCTCGTACGCCAAGTGATTTGAAAACTTATGCAAATCGCACTCCAGAACTAGCTTGTTAGTCGAAAATAGTTTGCAGCATTTGTAAGCATTCAACAGATACGGAAACTGTTAAATTGCCATCATTTCTTGAAATGAATTTGGCACACCCCAGAATTAAATTTTATGCTTCCTTCATTCATTTGAAGATATCTGTCCTATTTGCTCTAAGTGCAAAGTACCTTTGATTATAAATTCTATTTCAGTGTTTAAATTTTCTGAAAATATATACTTGCAAGATACTTAAATTTGTATTAATTATGTAATTTGTATTACAATGAATCCACAATAGTTGGTGATGACCTTTCGGAGATTACTTGATTAATTTAATAAGAGAAAAAAATACCTTATATAACAAGATTAAAGTATAATTTTGTTTTTTAAAAACTATATGAAGTTTAACAAAAGAGAGGGCTATAATTTTCTGCAATATATGTAGAAATTGATGTAGATGTTGTGTAATAATGTTAACTCGATTTAACCTTGGTGATCTGTTCATATTTATTGCCCGTATGTGGTGTTTGGGTTAGTATGAACAGATTCAGGAAACTAACTTTTCTTGAAGTAAATGACAGGTGTCATTTAAGAAATGGTTTAAACAATAGTAATATTTTGAAAACAGATCTAATAATGTAAATCATCAATAAAAATTATACATAAATATTTGAAGCTGGAAATTATCATTATTTACATTTTCAACATTAATATCTTACATGGTATTTGCAAATGTAATTCTTACAATTGCAGCATAACTTTTTAGTTTTTATTCATTGCTTGATAGACAGAGCTTACACCTTGCACATTTGGTAAGCAATGAATTATTCTTAGCAGTTTCCAGTGTCACGCTTACCTTTTTCTTTATATTCGGTTCATTATTTTTATTGAGTCCTCACTTCTTGGTAGATGTGTTTTTGCTTCAATGTGTGAAAAAATGAGTGATTTTTCACATTTCCATAATTAGTCTTTGTATCGTCAATGTACTTTCGTATCATTCACTGCGTATTTAAGTCCGTATAACAAATGCATTGCACGCAGAAGCATCAAGCATGTTATAGAATGCTATCATGAGCCAGCGATTTGTTTTTCTTTTACGAGTATATGTGTTTAAGAGTTGATCAAGAGTATAAAAATATTTTTATTAAATAATAATCTAAGATCATAAATGGTTTATTTTGTCAGACCTGTTGCCAACTTCTTTGTCATAATGCAAATTACTCTTTAGATTAGCATTCTTGTTCTTTACAGCAATGTTGTGTACAGCTGTTGCGTCTTTTGTAAAATAAAATAATAAGCTAGGAATTACCTTGTTTGGCATTTTTTCGGGATGCTTTGTTGTTTTTTCAATGATGCCAAGCATATTGATTTTACGTTTCAGAGGAATTGTCCAGAGGAATGTTGCAAGATTTGGAAAAAAATTCACATGTAATATTGTTGATCGAATAAGTAAGATAACAAACTATTTGCATACCATTTCACTGGCTTTAACCCTTGTTCTTTTCAAGCCTAAATTTGTGTTTTCAATGCATGCGAAGTTTTACTTTCAATAAAATCCATACTTTGATCCCGTAATTGGTGGCTTTCTTGATATATACTGTTTGCTACGAAATCCTAAAAATTGTTCATCCGCAGCAATATTTTCAGTTGGTTCTACAATTCAATTCCTTATGGTAGAATTTCTAACCACTTTTCCCAATTTATCCCTATTTCTTCTATCTTAAAAATCGGATTTATTATCAATATGAATAAATGTCGATATGGGGAAAATTGTTTTGAGGACACTGTCGCACGAAATATATTTCTGTCCGTTTTTTTTAAACTCAGAAAAGCCTTTTCTATTCCTTATATGATTTATTAACACCAGATAACAATAATAAGCTAATATATGCTTGAAAACTTTTACTTTCGATATATCTTCACTTTTTTGTATTACTTTTCATCTTATCATTTTTATGATTTCATTATCAATTCTAGAATTTAGTACTACTTCAAATGCACATTTACGACCGTTATCCTTGCAATTTCATATCTTTTGTCTTCTGGAGTAATTTCATAGCTATTCATTGAGAAGAATGTGGCAGTTGTTACCACTTCTACTTTATTTTACAAATCTTGGTCTGAATATTCTCTTTATAGTTCATTTGTGGAATATTGTTATCAAAATCTTTTTTAGAAACTTCTATTAGTTCAGCTGTATCAGAGTGACTCAAATTTATGCTATTCACTGTTTTTTCTCTCACATTCACATGCAAAACTTTTTTACAATATATAAGAAAGTGAAATACAGCAGAAAAAAAAGAAATGTAACAATAGGAGAAAATAGTTTGCTCCCTCCCCTGACAATTGTTTAACTTTTAGACCTTGCACAAGCTCTCTTGTTATATGACCAAGTACATATGTCAACGAAACAAGTTTCGGAAATTTATAAATTAGTACAACTATTGCTAATATTTTCTCTTGAATTATTCCAAACAAAAGTTAACACATCGGAGTAAAAATAAATGATATTTTTATATCAGGTCATATGACACAAGCGATATATTGTAAAATGATATATTACGAAAAATATTCCTTTGAAATACAAATAAACATAAATCCCTCCTGGAGCACATATATATTTTATTAACCGATAATATCAAGAAGTTTCATGAAAATATCCCAAAACTATATATTTTAATGAAAGTATGAATTTTAACTTGGATCATATAGACCCAAACAGAACAGCAGGGTCAAACACGAAAACTCAAATGTTAACCGTACAAGTGAGTAGAGCAATTGTCTTAATTTTGGATTTGAAAGATTCTTTAATTTTGTATGTCATAATTTTGGGTTTGAAATTGAATTTCAGTTCGTATTCATATACTGCATGACTATTTCTTCTTGAAAAGTGATGATTTTTCATTTTTTTTAGTTTGTACAAATCTTTACTTAAGTTAAATAATTTTATTTCTATACTAAATTGCTAATGAAGAAATCGAGAAGAAATGTTAACCCTCTATGGACCCGTGTAACTTTCAGGTCACATTTTAATTTTTCGACATTTTACAAAATAATTATAGTTTATTTTTTCATGAAAGGGCGCATAAATCTTAATTCCATGACATTGCAACACACAACCAATACTAGTATTCATGATCATTGGTTGGCTCATCAACCGAAATAGCAAAATAATTGCTGTACAAACTGTTGACAGTAAAACTAAGCGAAACCATTTGATCCAATTGAAAATATTTGTGCTTTTTTGCCAGTGATTACCAAACTATGTTTATAGATGCATGTACATTTATGCCTTAAACCAAATGCAAATTGTTTTATTCATTTTCACATATGAGCTATTGTACACAGATGTGCAAATTTTATAAGGCCGATGTGACTTAAAAGTCACCTAATGGTTATAATGTAATAAAATTGTTTAAACACAGCAATTTGTTTTCATTTCCATATATAGGTTTACAATTTCTTATTTTTTGTTCCCACATTTTTTTGGAGTTAAAACAAAATTCAGCCCAGAGAGGGTTCAAATTTCAATTTATATTTGTTATTTGAATATCAATTCGTATTTTAAGAATTGTTGATTCTCTCTCTTTTGGACTTCATTTTATTTACAAATTCGTTTGCAGAGATTTTTAGACCTTATATATATTTTTTATTTCAAGAGTAAATTGCTTATGAAGGAATCAATGAAACTTATCGATGTTTCGGTAGTTTTAATTCTGAAGTATTCATAAAGATATCACAGAATAATAATTGTCTTTTTGTAATTGCCAATAAAGAATCCGATTTAGAATCAATACAATTTTTAATGAAGATACTCACTATAAAAGCGATTTAAATGCTTTCAATATATTCACCATTTTTAAAAAGTATTCATTAAAGTTGCAGTCAAATTAATAAAATAATAACTGTAATCATTCGATAATAGCATATTTTAAACATTGTGTCAATTTTAAGGAAATTAAGAATTGTAATTTCAAGGAAATTAAAACACAATTTTCATGAAAAAAAAATGAGCAATTTTCAATGAAATGATGAAATTTAGAATTAAATTATAGATTGAAATTGGAAAACAAATATAAGACCTTTTTAAATTGGTAAAAGGATTAATTATGAGTTCTAATCTGTTAATTATGTAAAAATGTAAAATAACATTCTATCTTTCATTCCTCATATATTAATTTTATTTTATTTAAATCATTCTTCAATTATAATAGATTAAGTTCTTAAAGCAATTTTGAAACCTATTTCAATAGTTTCAAAAGGATAATGTATCCTAATATGAAAAAGTGAATTACAATATTAATTATTGGAATTTACAAGTTAATTGTAGAATTATTCGATCTGCTATTTGTTTTATATCGATTTTCATAACCAAAACAATATGACAACATTTCGTAAAAAGACCTTTATAATTTCATTCCTTCATAATGTCTTAAGACATTCCGTTTGTTAAAGCTACATAACCATCAGTAAAAGAAGCTGATAATGATGCATTGAAAGAAACCGTATTTCCTAGTTTTCTGTCTCATTTGTTAAAATGAAATATTGATAAGATAAGAAATTCACCATTAGAAGAATTCCAGATGGCTTCATTTTGCTACATTAATGACAAAATCTCATACGATTTCCTTTTTAATTGATCTTTATGGTACATTTGACCTAATTTTGCAATAGATCAATGCTAAAGTCATTTATTCTTCATATAAGAATTTTAATTTACAAGTTCTTCATATGCACGGGGGTTTATATAACAATTATTTTAATATATTCTTAATGCCAAACATAATTTTCTTCCTGTCTCTTTAAAGAAAAAAAGAGAATAGGACTATCCTAAACCCTTTTCTTATATCGTGAGATCTTAAATTTATAATACTTAGTACAAGACATTCACACCAGTTCTTATATCCTTAATAATCTTGATAGTTTCAGACCACATTTCAAAGAATATTTTATAATGTTACTTTTAATTGACAGTTATTTTTAAGTATTTAAATCTTATATTTATGTGTTCAGAAAAAATGCACATTTAGTTCCATTTCTTTTGTTTACACTCTATAACAAAAAATCGACGTGCCAAGAAAGAGATGTTCGATTGAGACGAAAATTGATTGATAAGAAGACAATGTACAGAATAGTAAATGATTAAAATCTCAGAACAATTGAATAATGTATTCAAAGTTATAGTAACAAGTTCAATAAGATGTTGACCCGCCTCTAGCCTAGATACAAGCTGCCCCAAGGCACGGCATAGAACGAAAAAGCTTCTGGATGGTCTCCTGGGGAATTTCCTGCCAAATTCATTCTAATTGTCGAAAGAGGTCATTACGTGGCAGATGCAATCACCCTCCCATCATATCCCAGACATGCTCTATGGGAGAGAGATCTGGAGATCTGAAAGGCTAAAGAAGTGTTTGAAAAGTTTGCAGACATTTCATAGCAACACATGCCGTAGGTGGTGTGGCATTGTCCTGCTGAAAAACCATCCGAGGGTACTGCTAAAGGAACGGTAGCAAAACATGTCCTTAGGATGTCGCCGAGGTACCGCTGTGCAGTAGCTGTATCTCTAATGACGACCAAAGGGGTCCGACTATCAAAGGAAATGGCACCCCAGACCATAATGCCATCTTGAAGGCCGGTGTGGCATGAAATATTGAAAGATGGATGCCCCCTTTGCCATGGCTCTCTCCATACACGTCTTCGATGATCGTCAGGAAAGAGTTGGAAGCTAAAGACTATACGTCCCCAGTCGGCATAATTCCAACCTGAGCGAGCCATGCACCATTGTAATCTGGTTCGGCAGTATGCAGGCGTGAGTGGCAAGTGGTGAAACGGTCGGAGAAGGCGTAGATTTCACTGTCTCTACCGTCTGTGAATGGTCATGGTGTACACTGTTATTTGGATTGAACGCCCGTTGGTTGATAGAGATGAAGAAGGGACTGTGACAGCTGATTGGACAATCACTCTGTTCTCACTATCTGTTGTAGCCCTAGGTCGACCACTACCATCCGGACACTGAACTCTGCCATTTTCCACCCATCCCTGCCAGCATCTTCGAATCGTCGCATCGCTTCGACTCAAATGACGAGCGATTCTTCCATTTGTCCATCCGGCCTCTCTCAATCGAATGATGCGATCTCTGTCAAACTCTGACAGTTGCTCGTAATGAGTACGAACTCTGGGGCGAGGAATTTTTTAAGTTGTTGAAAGGTAATCTGAATCGCCTTCAAACCGAAAGTCTTAAACAACTGTTGAAGAACTAATCCTTATGCACATCTGCTGGGTATACAGTTTCGATGAACTGGAGATCAAACCTTTCATTCATTGGGCACCAAAATTTAACCATTTATAATTTTTTTAACCACATCTGGTCAAAAAACTCCTGCATACGGAATTTCAAAGCAATCGGATGATTGCTTCTTGGTGCGTCGATTTTTTTTTGTTATAGAGTGTATTATACTTATTTTCATCAGAAGCTAGAAAATACATTTTAATGCTTCTTGCCACCCTAAAATTGTCCATTTCAAAGGATACGAATCTATTTCATGCTTCGGAATTCAAATTAAGAATTAATTAATTCAAAATAAAAATTATTGCTTTAGTAAAGTGTACAATGTGTAAATTTATTTCGTTTTCTTCATTTAAAAGAAAGTTATTAATTGTTAGAGAAGTTATTTCGGAGAATCTTGTAGGAGTGAACCTTACCAGATTATATGAATACATTTTTCATCATTATACTTAATCTCAGATTGTCATAACATATGGGCTTAAGGAAGTTTGAACCTTGAAATCGAATGAGCACCATTTCTACGTACCTTATATATTTAAGGTTCAAAACTTCTCAATGGAAAAAGATTCAAGACTAACCAATAACTTAGAATACAAATAAGAAACGAGAGAATTTAATATAAAATGTTTTATTATGTAAAATACATAATAATATTTGATATATACTTTTTGGATAGTTATAAAAAATCAACATATGATGAGAAATTTATTTTTATTTCTTGCGATCTAATGGAAATCAATGATTTGCAAGTATTATTTGGTATTGAACAATCCATCCATCAATGGCATCTAAGCATCGTAGAATGCCATTTTGCACACTCTCGTTGCGTGCTGAATTCGAAAAGTAAATCTGAATTTGACAACATCTATATGACCTCAAAAGGGTAAGTAAACACATTTTAATGATGTATTATTATTGTTTGTAATGGCAATCATGAAAACTATTACTAGGCGGAATTACTACAGCTGAATTTTGAAGTATTTTCAGAAAGGTTTTTTTTTTTTCATTTCATTTCTAAAATATTATAAATACAGATTGAAGAGTTAAATGAAACTTCGATACATTAAAAGAAAGATTTTTCTCCACACGCTTTGCTTAGCAGCATTCATATACTATTTTAGCATAAAAACTTATTTGTTAAATTTATTTATTTCCCATTTGATTTCTTTTATAGACACTAACAGTCTTCAACACAAAATAATATCATTCTGACTCTTGATATCTACAGAATAATAATGCTTATATCAAAATATTATCATTCTCACTCTTGATAAAAGAATGTTTATCTACAGAATAAAAATGTTTGCATCAAAATATTGTCATTCTCACCCTTAATAAAGGAATATTTATGGACAGAATAAAAATGTTTATATCAAAATATAGTCATTCTCATCCTTGATAAAAAAAAAAGAATGTATATCTGAATAAAAGCATTATCTATTGGAAATACTAATATCTGATTACGAAATAATTTTACAATGCACATGCAACACTTACCCGTTCATGTTTTACAAACTTGAAGAACTACATAATTTGTTCTTCATGTATTCTAATACGGTATGAAGCAGGAACGGATGTGCAGCAAAACTTTGACATCTGCATTCGTAGCTAATACTTTCGAATCACTATTTCACAGAAATACGCCTGTCGATTTTTTTGTCTTTTGAGAGCAGTGTCATAGAGTACTTGAACTGAATGTTCTCAAATTCTATACATATCTGTTGAATATATTAATGACATGGAAAAGAGATGAATTGATAATATCTGTCAATAGTGAAACTTGCATTTATATTTTAAATTGCAAATCAGCTTCTATTTAAAATCAAATGAATACTTGATCATGATAATCATGGATACTTTTCCATTTTATAGGCTTAAAATAAAATGTAAAATTGAGCAAATTAGCATATAGAAAATAATATGCAGATACTGTTTGAATATTAATATTTAAGAAAATTTTCAGAAAAACGCATAATTTATTTTTAAATAAAATAGCATCATACGACAACAACATCAGCGCAACTTATTTTCCTATCTACTTTTAATATAAATCAGATTAAAATTAAATACATCATTAAAAATTAAAAATTTTAAATCACCGGTTTATTGTAAATAGAATTTTTAAAAAGGAAATTTGAACTAAAAACGTATATTATTCTCGTATTTGAAGAATACTTCCTTGAGAAAAGGAGCTCCATAATTCTATTCCTCAAAGGAAATCTTGAAATTATACCAGACTTTCCCACTTTCTAAGATCTAAAGATTTGCCATACATTATTCCTAATCTTGCTTTTTTTACATTACTTTTGATAGCATTAGTTATTCAAATTTTATGAAAGAATAACCATCCACATCACATTTAATTAATTTAATTTTGATTCCATTGTTTGAATTCTGTAAACAGGAAAACAAGAAAATGTATGCAATTTTAGGAAGGCAGAACATTGAGAAATGTGTAAATAGGAACAATTAAACTTTAGTTCAATTCATTAAATTTTAGATTCTTTGCTAATTAAATCTCATTTTGAAGAGAATTTTAAGGATTTGAGAAATTTCAAGGAATAATTAAATGATGAAAAATAACTTCAAGCTCAAAAGTTTCACTTTCAAATAGAGAAAAATTATTAACTTTGAGAAATTCAATCATTTTTAAAGTAGAGTATTATTCAAACCATTAAAACAATTTGATTTGAAAAAGATTACAATTAGTAATTAAGATTAGAATTAGTAGAATTTCATTAAACATTTTAGGCTGATATTAATGATGCTTTTAAATAATTTCAAATTTTAAAATTAAAAGATAGCCAATTTTGATTTTCTAAAGAAATACGAAGCTTAGAGCCCATTATATGTTAATCTGTTTTGGTCTTTTTATAAAAATTTTTTAAAGCAATATTTTTTGTAAGAATTCTAAAATAGTACAATATAAAAAAGCAATCCTTGTAGATTGCCCCTTACAAAGGATGAAAAACTTCGAATAAAAAAAAATCGAACAATATTTTTCTATATATTATATATATATATTTTTTAACAATTTTATGTATAGAAACTTATCATTATTTTTAAAAATTCTGTAAATGATGATTATATTATATTAAAATATTTTTATTCCATTAGAGTTTCTTTCACTTGATAATTTGTTCAAATATTAAATAAAAATGGAACTTTCCAGCTTAACATAATCAAAATGAATATATTCATACAAAGAAGAATTAACTACAATTAATAAAAATGAGCTAATTCTTTAAAAAATATCATGTAAAGAAATAAATGGCATTTAAAAAGTATTACTATCACTATTCACGATACAAGTAAATAATAGCACATCAACTTACTGAATATTAAAATTAGTAATCAAATAATATTGTCAAAATATTCTTTTTTTAAAAATCATGTATATTTTTCTGATTTGGTAGAAACATTCAATTAAGAATCAATTTGAATCATCATTCAATCAATTTGAGTCCTTGGTATAAAAGGTCAGGGTCATAGCTTATTTAATATATAAAATATGTCATTGATCAATGTTTTGTCGGAACGCTTAATATACTCCTTCGCACAGGACGCATTAAATCAATGTTAATAAAATCGGACCAAAAATAATTAATTGGCCAGTACTCTATAAAATAGAAGAACTTTTTAAAAGCTGTCAGTATTTGTTAAATCAAAAAATCTAGCTACAATCATCCGCAGTTTTTGTATGATATTTAATAACTTTCATGTATATCGGTATTTACAACTCACCCACTGCAAATAAATATTCAAAGGTATGAGTTATTTTACAAATTTTACTACACTTTTTAAGTCAGGAAATATTAAAACCGGATTTGATTGATTATAATCAGCTTAAATTTGAGCAGCTATAGGCTTTTAGATTTTTTTTAATTAAAATATTCTTTAAATTTTTGAGTAAGATAATATCATGGGTTTCTAGTTTTATTTCAGAAAGAAAAAAATTAGGTTCATTGTCCAGCTGTAAATAAATATAACCGATTCTGCTTTTTTATTATTGATTAATTTATAATAGATAATTAATAAACATTACAGAAATATTTTTAATTAATAAATGTTATTAACTAATGTTAAATATAATTAGTTTATAAATGCACATTTTTTTCAAGAAACTGTAAATATTATTGTATTAATTAGTCAAACTTGTAACTCTGTATTGATAGTATTGTGTGAAAAAATGTAATTGTTTTTTTACAGCTTTATAGCTTTTAATCATAGAAGAAGGATATTTATTTATACAAAGGTAGATAAAGGAATGGTGCAATGAGATGTGAATGTATCTTTAATATCAGAAAATATATGCTCTATATGTACTGTCCAAAATAAACAGTTACTGAAACAAATTTTTTAATATATATTTTTTGTTAATATAAATTAATGTTAAATTGATTTTATTAGTTTTACAAAATCCTATTTTAATAGAGAAAGATTAAGAATTCTTGTTCGTTAATTGTCTTGAGGGAACATGCAATTGATTCATTAATATCTTCACACGTAATCTTAAAAAATAATCTTGATTCCTTTTTGTCATACTAAAATTATTAATATAATAGACTCATTTGTCACAGCATTGTATTGATACATGTTATTCGTTAAATGTAAATGGTGAAGTTGAAAAACATGATCTTCTACCACTTTACAGCAAGCAACTGTATAAAACGATTTCAGTTTCTGAGCTGTGTATGTATAGATGAGAAGTAACTGACGTATTACTGAATATGAATATAAATAAACATATAACTTTAACAACGTAAAATATGAGCACCTCATATTTTTCATATCATGTAAAAAGCGGAAACTCTTTTCATCCCATTATGAATTAATATTTTGGGACAGTTGAATTCGACAGCTAATTCGAATGAATTAAATTGCTTAATTTATATGTTGAAGAAGTGAGTGCGTGTTTTGAATTTACTCATTTTAAATAATATATACTACCCATTAAGATTTTGTTGTAAAAGCATCAAAATTGTAATATTTTGTATTTGTTTATTTAAAACAGTAAAGCGTGGAATTGTGGGTAATGTTAATTTATTTCATATTTTACAATTTTTTTAAAGTTTTTTTATTATATATATTGTCAAATATTCCATATTCTATACTATCAAATATGTCGCAATGTGTTTTTATGATTTTTGTTAATTTTTTTTAAAAAAAATATTTTTAAATTTTAATTTTTATTCCATAATTTTCTTAGTCTTGGTGAGTTTAACATAATTTATTAGAAATATTCAGAAATTAGCTTTAATTTAAATTGAACGTTAACAAATAAAAGTTCTTTCTCAGAAAATTTATGAAATTTTCTTAAGAGACAATATTTGAATTTTGTAACTTTTTTTATGAAAGTGAGAGAAAACTGTATGAAAATATTTGTTTTAAAAAAAGTTATCAGTTCCGTTATGATTGATGAAAAAAATGTTTATATTCACGCTCTATCAGACAAACAGGAACAGCACCAGAATAAAGATGTGCCAAGAAGAGTTTAATTTTTCATATAATATTAATAAGAACTTTAATTAATTGGAAATTATTCTACACTTTGATCCTTTTCTGCAAGGATTTCTAACTATATTAAAGCGTAAGACCGATTTTCACGCTATTTTAATTTTTAAAAAATAGTACCAGTTTAAAAGCTGGGAGAATACTCTTCTGAATCGGGATAATTTTTTAAATTATCTTTTCATGCATTTTACAATGCATCTTGTTAGTGAAATAAAATTCAAAGAGACTATCAAAGTTTCCTTAATTGTTAGTAGTGTGGTCGTTCCTTTGAATTTAAATTTTTGAACTTATTTTCTTAATAATGCGCTTGAAAACTTCTGTAGACAAAAAAAATTACTTCTATTAAGAAAGGTTTGTGTAATTTATCGTAGTTTCATAAATGGAAACTATGAAGATATTATTATGAATGAAAATTTATAACATTTTGATTTTTTAGATGATTACAAAACTTTTTTTAATATTGCATAAGAAGAAATTTTAAAAAAATGGCGACCTTGCAAAGGAGTAGCGCATCTTTCCGGTGATCTAGGCATCCCGGGTTCGAGTCTTGGTTCTGGCATGGCTGTTCTTTTGTATGCTATATGTTAGGAGTGTGAATGTACTCCCAGCCCTCTCCTGTAAAAAGGGGATGTGTGGGGGAATGTAATGAATAAGTAAATAAGTCGTACTTTTGATTCTAGTTGGAGCTACTTCAAACAAGAGACGCTCTTTTCGGCTTAAAAATAATGATATATCAGAGAGCTAGTCCATGGTAAGTGCTATCAGAAAGAACAACAGAAATAAAAAGGCCAATTACAATAATTCGAAGGAAAAAGTTTACCATTCCGCAACTATACTAAAATATACGGAATGTAAAAGACTATATTATGCATCTTATTAAAAAAAATCCACATTTTTTTTTTGTCTTATTGAGATATTATAAACGCATAAATGTCAAAATACTTAGCTTAAATACACACAGGAATGATATGTTTAAATGCTTGTATATTGAATTTTACACCGTCATAAATCTACCAATTTTGTATTCAAATACAAGATTGGACAGCAGCCACCCGCCCACATCAGTTACTCGCTAACTGACAACAAATGCCCACAGGAGTTCGCCGGCAATGCAAATTCAACGGAACGTGCCCCGTAGTAGAGCATCCAGCAGATGGTAAATTGCATCAGTTCAATTCTCAAGCATCGCTGAACATTGGCTTTCTTCCATTGAGAGGGAGGAATCCACCCCCCCCCTCCCTCCGGCTCCGTTGATTTATAGCAGCTTCGCTCCCTTCTTTCTTAACTTAATAGCATCGCGTTCCTAATTGAAGCCTCTACGCGATAGGAAAAAGTTGCGTTTCAGTTATCCGGCGCAATTTTTTTTCACTCCCTCATCTGACTTCTCTTCTTTTTGTCTGGCTCCCCTATCCCCCAAAGAAGTTTTTGTTGCCAAACACGCGAGAAGAGGGTCTCTTCTGATAAGGGTGGAGCAGAGGGTGGTTGATAGGTTTCCTTTTTTCGATGCTTAATTCTTTTAGCTCAGAGATGGGGGTGTTTTCCTTGTAGGGTCATTCCCGATGTTGACCCTACAGTAGCATGCTCTTAAAGGCCACGCCCTGCGCCATTAGGAAAAATGTTACCCACAGACGGAGAATGGAGCGAATAAAAGAGATAAAAAGACAGCTCTAATTTGTAAGCTCGGATTCTGGGAACACTTGGAGATAAAACTTTGCGCCAAAGCTCTGTTCTAGGCGATTTATCCAATTTAACAACGGCAGTTTTGGCAAATATTGAACTTTAATGTTTTTTCATTGGGATTTTTTTTGTGATGTATTTGAACGAAAATAAATACGATAAATTTAATTTATTTTTATAGACATTAATCTAAAAAAGCCTTAAAATAGGCTTTGCATTTTTTTATGATAAAACATTTGTGCGAAAAGATCGAAATTCTGTTTCTTTCATGAATTTTAATTTGATAAAAAATTAAATTTTCATTAACATATATACCTGAAAACTTGAACCTTTTCAATTTTTTTCTTCTTTACATAGTTATATATTTTTAAAACAAATTATTGTAATACATTTTTCAGAGTTCTTAATCAAATAGAATCAAGCATTTTTCATTTACTTTTGTCAATGATTCTATATATTTTAATAAAAAAATGAATATTTTAAACTGTAAATAAGTAATGAAACGTTTTATCTTTACATTATTGAATTTCATATTTGTAGCTGGCAATGAATATTAAAGATATTATTGATGCTTTTACCATCATTAATTACAGTTACATTTTTAATAGGTCTTATTTATTTTTCTTTCAAGCCAGGTTAAAGCATAGAACATTAATTCTAGTTGGTTTATTTTGACTGATATTTTACCATTAATTCCTAGGCTTTTATTATTTAAAAAATGTGCATTATTATTATTTATGAGTACAGATAAATCATTTAATGTTATAAGCTCTTAAAATAGTGGCAATAAGCAAGATCAAAATATTGTAAATTCGCCATTTCTCCGAGCCCATTATAGCTGCAAATATTTTTAATTTAAGAGAAATATTGTATTAGGAATTCTCATTCAATAATAAAATTTTCAATTTCTTTCACTTAAGAAATTGAAAGTAACTCAATAGATAGTATTATTAACATCAAATGATTCCCATTTTTTAAAAAAATATTAGATAAGTAAAATAATTGAAAATAATACAACTTACTATTGAGTTAATAAAAATGGTGAATGCGATATTCATGAAAATTAAAATAAAAGATATTTATTAACTTAAAAAAGAAAATTAGTCGCTTTTCTATATCGAAGGTAAAATGTTTCAGTACCACTTTTAATTAAAATAATGATAATGTAGTATTGCCATAGCTTACTCCAGTTAACACTTGTTGTCTTGTTAATGTAAGATCGACACATTCATCTAGGATATTATTTTTTCCACACATTCTGAATTCTAGACATAATTTGAATATTGTATTTCTGAGATATGCTTTGTCTCACCATTAATTTAATGCCCTGGGAAGGATAATATCCGAGCATTTAAATTGATAATCATCACTTAATTAAAATAAAGTACGCTCACTATAAAAACAGATTAAATATAATACACTAATTAATACAATGACGTTAAGAAAAGAGGAAGGACTCCAGTTAATTTTCTTTTAGTGTTTAGATATCTCAAAAGATAAGCGAGACTTGTTAAAAGAATTAATTTGCTCATACAAGTGATATAAATTATTATTAATCTATAGTAATCATCTTATTATTTATGATATGTTTTATGTAAATTAGAGATAAACTTAAATACTTCATTCAATTTTACTCCCCCCTGTGGTACAGATTCTGAGATATATTTTAGTTAGAAATATTTTTTCTTTGCATTTCTCAAATTGCACGTTTACTTCTTAATCTATAAGCCTGTTATTATTAATTTTTTTAACTTTTTCCTATCATGTTTAGGAACAAAATAGAATAGATATTATTATTTCCGTTCTTTAATTATGGTTAATAATTAGGCAGCAGAAAAAATTAATTTTCTCATGACTTCTTATGATTAATTGACTTTCTTCGTAAAAATGATCATTTCGATAGAAAATTGAAACTCCTTTTAATGTACACAAGGCAAATTTTTAATAAAGTATATCTAAAATAACTAGCATTATTTCTTGATATATATACTGAAATGTATGCTCCCATTTTTAATAATCATAAAAGATATTTTGGATTGACTGCATACTTCTAAGTTGAAGTGCTTAGAAGTATATTGTTGTAGCTTAGAACTAGTTGCCAAAGTAGTTCAAATATAAATCGGTATCGAAACAGTCAAACGACTCTTATGATGGGACATTTAAGTCTTGGATAATAATTTAAACATATGCTGGATTCTTATGCATGAATGCTAAATAATGTCTTGAATTTTCAGTAATCTCAAAAGTCAGCTGGAATTTCATATTCATCAGGAAAGAAACGAAACATTTGCTTTCGTTCTACTACGGAATTTACTATATCCCTTATCATTAAATAACTCAAATCATGTTAATATTTTTAGTATTCTAAAATACTTTTTAGTTCAAAACTTCCAGAAGTAACTTTATTTTAACTACTTACTTGGCTTTCCAATTTTTTTAGATTAGAAGGCCGCCTTTCTGGTTCAGGGGGGGCGCGTCTTCCCCATTATCTGGGCATTCCTGGTTCGAGTCCCGGTTCGGGCATGGCTGTTCTTCTTTGCTCTATCTGTAAGATGTATGAATGTAAACCCTTTAAAAATTAGCTGTGCAACCGAATGTGATGTTTCAGTAACAAAGGACGTGCTTTTGGCTCCACTTGGTGCTTCTACCAACAAGAAACGCTGATTAGGCTTAAATCTCTGACTAAGCGAGCTTGTTCATCGCAAGTGCCGTAAGAAACAACAACAACAGCAAGAATAGAATCATTTTCTTCGGTATGAAGATATAACATACACTGAATACATTGAATGTATTTGTCTCTTGTGAATAAAATGCTTAGCTATTTTGTGAAAGTTGTAAAAATAGCAGAGGCAAATATGTGTCAAGTAGGATTTAACTTGTCCAATAACATAGATTTTCCTTATTTCCTTCAAGTTTTTATAATTTTTATAAGTTAGTTCAATTTCTAGCAGGTAAACCTTTCTTATCTTTGTTTTTCCAAAAATGTTTACCTTTATTTTCATTCTTTATGTTTTAAATCCTTTTCTTCTTTTTCCCAGTGGGTCAGCTTAAATTCATACGATTCTTTCACCCAACTCAGCATTAAACGAAATCCTACCCTCAATTCCCGATGGACAGTATTCCCACAAATGGAACAAGCCTATTTCGGTTTTTGTTTCTTTTCTTTTTGGTAAAACACAAACTTTGTCTACATCTTAAAATATCCGCTTGCTCCACAAAATCTTTGTTCCAGAGAATGTGTTTCTGAAGAGGCCATAAAGTTGAGTTTAATTAAAAAGCAGAATTAAAATAGTCTACAAACTAATTTAGCCGCTGTGTTGAAAACTTAACTTTGTTACAAAAAATTCTATATCACACCTTTAAAGAAATTAGAAAGAACACTTTGGAATTGGGCCAAAGCCTGACGAATTAAAGACTTAAAAATTAGCCTATTAAGACTTTGACTAAAAAAATTAAAGATACTTTATCTTGTCCGAAAATCAAATATAGATTTTTTGAAATATAATTAATTTTTTACGTTTCATGGTGGGATACGATTTCAAAAAAGGATTTCTTGTATTGCTTTCCATTCTACATAGAAAGTTTTAAAAATATAGCCAGTGAAACTTTCATCTCTAATAAGATAATACATTTAATGAATTCCGAAAAGTGCGCGTTTTAGTTTGGTAAAACCGTAATATCCATTAAACCAAATAAAAAGATAAGTTACATATAACATAGAATTCTAATTCATTCATTTAATCATTGTTGTAAGTGGGAAATTGAACAAAATCTTTTGAGTGTCCTATGCTTAAGAATTAAGAATAGCCAAAGCCCCCATATGTATAACGTCAAATTAGTAAACTTTTTAAATTTTTTGAAGAAATTCAAATTTTAAACACTATTTATTCTGTGGGACATATTTTATCTCAAAATAATTATCGTTCGAAAGGAAAATTTCAATTTTATTTGTTGATTGATTTTAGAATCTCCCCACTTGATTAAGAAAATTTCATTTTTGTGTTTACTTTTACTATCATTTTTCACTTTTTTCAGACTTTTCATTCAAAACAGTACTTTTCATTCAGATCAGCCCAAAGATAATATTAACAATAAAAGCCAAAAACAGGACTATATACTAAGCGAGGGATGTTTAAATGTTTCAAAATTTTTTTCTTTCCAAGTAGTATATATTTTATATCTTGAAAAATTAATATTGTAAATTATTGTTTTACGAAGTTGAAATAGTATAAAATACAAAATTATATGATATTGGGTCTTGATATTGTTTAATGTAGTTATTCCTGAAATTATCAAATCGGTTTCTACAGATACAATTATTCTAAAATTTTGATATATTTACTTATTTTTTTATGATAGATAATGTTAAATGATTCAGATTCCTTAGGCTATCCTTAGACTCCTTATTCAGTTTATCCTTATGGAATATATTTTTCCTTTACTTTTATTATACTTTTTCTATCAATGTATTTATTCTTTATAACTTTTTTGCTGTTTTTTCATTCCTTTTTTTATTTAGGTCAATGGTAATTAAATAGATGGTTCTCTATTATGATAATCGTAAGAGTAGCTAGATAAAAATATAAAGGGTTTTTATTTTGATATTGTATTGCCCTTTTAAATTAATTGTTCTTTAAAAATTTTGAGTTCAAAATATGATTTAAAATCAAAGAAAATATTACATTATCTCCTAATATTAGGTTTTGGAATAACTTACGAAAGTTAGTAAGCAGCACTTAAAAGTTTACATTTAATAGTTAAAATGGAGGATTTAATTATATTTCGATAACTGAACTTTTTCTAACTTTCAGAAGTCATAATTATAAATAAGCAAATCTAAGTTTTAAAACCATGTAAAAAGTTTTATAAAAATGTGTAATTTTTTTCTTATAAAAAGAAATACTATTCATATCACAAATATACTTTTGACTCATTAATGACTTTGGATAGCTTGTACAGTCTTGTAAGATGCATAGAATAGACACAAAATTTAAAACAACCTCATCCATTTTTGAAAAAAAAAATCCTATATCGAATTTTTTTAAACCTACATTTTTTTTTTTTGATTTCATATACAGAAAATTATAGAAGATAATAGTTGATTATTCGACAAATTAAATACCAATCTTTCTGTCGACTCATAGCCGTAGAATTTATCATTCTTAAAGAAACCTCTGCTTACCTTAAATTCTCCAAATTCCCCATTTCAATAGATTAGGAACGTGGTTTTATTTATAACGTGGTCATTTCCGAGCTATTTCGAAAAATTCAGATTGGCTGAATCGAAAAAATGTGCCTGGCAAATTCGTCCGTACTCTATGTCTCTTTTTCTGCCGTTTTACCACATCCTACCTTTCAAATGCTTGTAAAAATTGCTTGGTTTCGATATATCGTCTGAAATCCCGATAGGAAAAGAAGATTGGACAACCAGATGCAGTTCATACATTCCAATGAGCTGTTGCTCAGATGCTGAAACCTAAATTCGTCATGTTTGAGCGCATTCATCATTCAACTCAACAGATGACAATCCATAATTTTAAACGTTTCTTCATGCTTATATCTCTCAAAGATTTGTACAGTTTTTTTTTTGTCTTTTTTTATATGCTTGGATAATTTAGATCCTCTATAACATTCTTAAAATTCTTAGACTGTATGCTTCCAAGTATTATTCTTTTTTTCATCTTCTCTTCTTCTTCAAAAAAAAGAACTGTTTGAATTGTCATTGTTTGCATACAAAGTATGTATAAGAATTGGAAGTTAAAACATTTCATCCTGCCTATAAATTTTAATTTCAAATTTTCTTATAACATGAGTGAACATGATATAATTTTGATAAAAAAAGTTTTGGTGTTTCCAAATTTACAAGTAAAAATAAAGATTATGGGCCCCTGGATACTATCGGTTTGAAGAATTTTTTAAATCTATTGTTACCAATTATTATTATTATTACGTATGCTTTTTTGAAATTCTCTATTGTTTTATAATACTATTCCTTATTATAAAAGTGTCGAACGTTTGATAGTCTTACCTACTTTGAAATTATATAATTAAAATTTAAAAACTAATTATATAACTAAGTTTGCAACCTCATAAAGTATGATATGACATAGAACTGGATGGGGTCTTTTGAATCGATGGAAAACTGTGAAGATGTTTAGATTGTACTACTTTTTATATTTACTGGCATTTTTTAATTATAAAAAACATTTTATCAGTACAAAATAGTTATTATGAACCATGTGAACATACTTATTTTTTTCCAAAAGAATGAATTAAAATGAATTATTTTCTAATTTAAAAAAATTCGTCATTTTCTGTCGCAGAAAATATTGGTATTTGATGATTCTATTTTTTTACACTGATTTGTACGATTTCTGACGGAAAGTGTTATGATTCTATAGCAGATGCGTGTTACACATTATTTTTTTCTTTGAAAAAATGTCTGCTACAAAAAAAACACGTGACATACATATTTTTACTTTAATTAGTGAAAATGACATGTTGCATGTCAATTTTTTCATTCCTAAAGCTTTGCTAAAATTTACTTAATATTAATTATACATTTCATTGCTTGAAATTGATCACCTGCGTTAAGCATGCAATTCAGTGAAATATAATTTCTTCCGCTTATAATTTAAACAGTTAAGAGATGATTACTAATTGAACTTCCTTTGTTACTGCTGCAATTGAAATCTGTAAAATTAAGCATATTTATAATTTTCTTTACAAAATTACTAAATATTTCATTTTGAATACTAATCAGCTTAAGCAAACCGAGGCTTCTGTGCTTGTGAAACAGCAGAAATTAAACATCAAAAATATTAAAAAAATCATTGTGTAACCCTTTAGAGATTTTTCAATAATTAAAGGAATCTTTAAGTGCATTAAAATAGTTAAATCATTTTAAACAAACTAATTACATGTAAGAAATTCTTTGTTTAGGCAAAATCCTTTGAGACTTTAAGCATGTAGAAAGTGAATTTTATAAAATGTATGATAATTAGCTCTATATAACAAATGAGGAAGTAAAACTTAGTAATGATGTTATTATTTTCACAAATTAGTGTTAAGGAATATAATAAAATTAAGAGAAAGCCCACAGGGGGTTGTAAACTTGAAGAATTATATAATAGAGTTTAAAGTGGATATCAGAAATTATTTCAATTATTTAGAATTTTGATTAAAAAAAGAATATATAAGAAAATTGTTTTAAAATAACTTTAACCTTAATGGAACTTTATAATTTCAAGAAGGATAGATGCCAAATGAAAATGTTATTTCAAATTTTATTATTTTAAATAAATTTTTAATTATTATCTTCATTAAAATTTCAACAGAAAATATTAATAATAATAATGAATTATTTATGTATTATTCATAATCAGAAACTTTTACAAATAATCGATATTACAAGAGATATTCATTGAGCTTAATCTAATTTTTTTTTAAAGTCGTGGAGTCTATACCTCCTTTAATTATATGAGTATTCAGCACTTTTATATTGCAATAGACTTTGAAACCACTTTTATATATCTATGCATTTAATTCATTCTTATTCACTGCGGATTAGTTAGTCCAAGTTAATTCATGAGACATTTGTAAGCAAAGACAGTATTCTACATAATCTAACATCTAAAGGCAAATTATCTATAATTCCTCGTTCTTATTTCACAATAGCCTCTTTCGGTAAATAGTTGCTTCACTTGGATAAATGGAAAGAAAAAATTTTAAATAAACATTTTTTTGTAATTCAGTTTTAAAGGCTTCTCAAGGGAGATATATACTTGAGATTTTTATTTATATAGAACTTATTTTAAAACTTTTATACTTCTTTATCTATTATGCAATCAATCTGTCCAATATTTTATATGCATTTCTATTTATCCTAACATAACACAAAAAGCTGCAATAATGTGAAAAATATAATGAGATTTATTAAAATTATTATTATGTGAAAATAAATAGTAATTAAAACAAAATAACAAAATAAAAAGTTGAAAATGTTCGCAAGAGCATTAATTGCAAAGAAAAATTCCTCAACATGAAAAAAAAAAGGATCAAATCTTATAAAAAAAATCAAGATAGAAAAATAATAAAACAAGGAAGAAGTTTTGAGTGATAAAATAGATAATTGTATAATGAGCTGAAATTTCAAAATATAATTAAATAAAATAATTATACATCAAGAACATTATCATTACTGAATATATATATATATATATATATATATATATATATATATATATATATATATATATATATATTCAGTTTTAAGATAATGTAAAAATTGATTTTGTGATGTATTATTTTCCGAAGTTATGATGAAAAACATCAATTTCGATGAATTTCTAATGAATTAAAATTCTAAATAAATTTTAAATGATATCTTACCCCTGTTTCCACAGGCATACGCACATTTACACACACACAAATACATGCTCACATTGATACATTTCTCACACACATGCTCACATTTCTTAATTAATGTTTCTAATGATATGCAAATTTTGTAATAAAGGAATTTCTCAGTTTTTCAAAATTAAAATTTCCCTAAGCCGTTTATTCTTACTATGTCAGGGAATCTGATATAATAATAAGTGGAATGACGAGCGTTAATAAGAAAATTAGACTTTTTATGCTTTGAGCTTATAATGTTTTATTCATTAAAATTGCTCTATTAATATATTTCAGTGCTTAAAATTGAATTCATTGCTCCAAACCTGATCCTCATTTACCTTTATTTTTTTAGAAATTTTAGCAATTGAATGCAATCATACTATTTATTAGTTACAAATAAAAGGAAAACATATTAAATTTTAATACAACAATGGGAAATTTATTGGATTTAAAGTATACATGCAGAATTTTCAAAACACAAGGAAATAAATAATATTGTAAAATAATACTGATATAAAAATAGATATATTTTTGTATTTTATGTTAGTGTAAAATTTATTTTTGAGCCTCTATATGTTTACAAATTATCAAAAAAGCATTTTCCTTTTTAATTAAATAAAATTCTTATGAAAATTATGTAAAAATAATTTTTAGACCTCAATTTCTGAAATTTTGATGCATGTTAGTACACTCATAATTCTGGTACAATACTATATTTCGAGGTCTCAATACTCTGTTTTCACGAATTTATTTATATACATATGCTTTGGAGGTTCATAGAATTGAATCTTTTGCTTAGAAGTACCCAAAATGTCAGAAAAATATTTTAGTAAATTGGAAAGTGTGTAAGACTGATTTTTAAACAAAAATTAAATCGAATTTTAATTTATAGAATATTAATTGAATTTTCTTCATTAATTCCTGAGAAAACTGGAAAGCACTATTCCATTAAAATACATTAAATTTATCTATATAATGACATAAATTGAATTGATACATTTTTTCTGAATTAGTGAAAAAATTTTAAAGTTATTTTTGGTTTAATTTTGAATGATAAATTTAAATCTGTAATGAATTGGACACTTTTAATTCTTTCTTGACAGATTAAAAACGTTTCCTTGCTTTTATTAAAATTTAAGGGGGGCGGGTTATTACACTTTATAAAAACCATAAAAAGTGACGTTACTACACAAAAAACTACAACTTGAAATTTAGAACGGATTACCTAGCTGGTTCAATATCTAACAGTATTACGGTATCAAGGACCTTGATTCCATTAAGAAGATACAGTTTGATATTAAACACATACAGCTTTAATTCTATTTGAAAAAGGCCATTTTATTCCCTGCAACATAATAATTTCCTGAGAAAATTAAAATAACTAATGTAAATGCAATACCATGAAAATCCCCAGAGAACAAGATGATTGGCAAAAGATCACATGTTTATTTACCTAGTTTATTTCACGCCAATTTACCTTCAATACGATATTTTTTGCTATCACAAAATTCAGCTTTTCAAGTTTCTAATATAATGTAAATACAAGAGAAGATTTTAAATAAGCATCAAACTTTATGTCGCTTTAAAATCTTAATTTAGAGCAATGCCCTAATTTTTGAAATTTTTAATGCAGAATTGATTTTAAATATCTCGAATTTATGAATATTACTACCAGTTATTTAATTATATTAAGTCTCGAAATGTAAATACATTTATCTGCTACAGTAAGCTGAAGTTCAAATAGAAAATTTATTAAGAGATCGAGATTAAACAATAACACAATTATCATATGTTGGAAGAATCTTTTAAATTTTTTTTCAGCATTGTATTAATGATTGTAGAATTTTTAAGATATAGGATTTGCAAACTGCGCCATTCCAGTTATTGGCATATAATTTCTATTATCATATTTCAATAATTCTTATACTTTAATATAATATTTTAAGATTATATCTTTTCTGGAAAATCTTACAGTTTTTTTCGGTAAATTTTATATTAATTGGTCTCTGAACAATTATTTCTCTTTATAGTTTGAATTATTCCAATAAGAAAAATTTCAAAGATTCGGCCTCCTTCAATTACAGCTCCTATTATTAATATTGTTCATATTTGCGAAAATAAAATGTTATTCACAATTTAGATTAAAATTCTTGAAATAAATTTTTTTTATGTATATCACGAAATTTAATACTATTAATTATACAAAGAATTTTTTTTTAATTGAAATATTCTCTCATTAGTTAAGCTCAATTGCACATAGGCATTTCAATAAGAATTTAATGAATAAATAATTCAAAAACTCAAAAATTTTAAATATAATTTCATGCATAAAAGGAAATACTTCTCATGATTTCAACCCTTCTCCCCAAATTGATTGCTATCTTGCTTTATAGTATATAAAATTACGAGTTAAAAAAGAAGCTATCATGAAACAAAACAAAATACATTCGTCTTGTATACTTTCATGAATATTTAATTTGTATTCCTGAGAGATATTAATTGATTTTTGATATTTAGACGAAATAATATTTAAATAAAAGAAAATGTTATCTTTTCATAAAAAATCGTAATTTCTTTTCAATTTTAAAATGAAATTAAATTCAAGGAAATTTACCTTTCTATTCGTTAGTGAGCATATGAATACAAAAATTTGAAATTAAAAAAAATGATGCCTTAATTCTAATCGCTACGAAATCAGAAATACATACCTGTTTTAAATTCTGTATTTAATCTTTATATGAGCATTTATATAAATATTCATATACTATGTATGATATACTCGCTTTTATGTCAAAATAAGGCTTGAAAAAGTTAACATTTATTTAACAGACATGCTATATAAAAGACAATATTTACGTAAAAGATATGCTGTGTAAAATGCAAAATTTATATAAAATTTATTTGAAATCTATCGTTTAATTTTTCAATAATAATTCCGCACCTTTTTATAATTGTCTATTTATTCTCTATAGTTATCTTTTATATAAAAAAACATACATACGGTATACTAGTATTTATTTGGAAATATTGAGTAAAAAAATCAACTTATATACAAAAGGGATTTGAAATCTATCGTTTAATTTTTTTAATTATAATCCATCGCCTGTTTAAAATTGCCTATTTATACTCTTTAAAAATATTTTACATAGAAGACATACATACGATATAGTCGCATTTCTGTGAAAATGATGAGTGAAAAAAGCAACATTTATACAAAAGTTTCTTTTATATAAAAGACATGCATACGATATACTCGCATTTCTGTGAAAATGACGAGTGAAAAAGGTAACATTGATACAAAGGATTGATAAAAAAGAAATATTTCTAAGATTTAACGTGTCTATATGTAATATCAATATGAATAAGAAACTACAAAATGAATGTTAAGCTAAATATATGATAAAAGATTCGCTGGTTTAGCAACAATTTTTATATTTTTCTTAGTTGCCAAGACGTAGCTGTATCAATTAGAATTATTCTATCTTTCCCGCAATCAGACGATGATTGCAATGATGGCTTATAGCCCTTAAATGGTAGGTAGGCAATCATCAAGCGAAATCAATGACACTCATTTCTAATAAACACAGACTTCGAAAAAAGAAACCGTGTCGCATTAAGTTTCCTTAATGTTTTATTAATGGGCGCATGAATGTCATCTGCTGCCAACAGTTGTTATAATTCAATAAATAACGATTCATACTACCTTTAAAACTTCTGTCCTGTATCTTATCTCAGATATCATTCAGATATAATTATTTCCTCTACTGTCAGGATTGGGTTTGATGTAAATATTTCTACCTCTAATAAGAATCTGACAATTCAAAAGGCGTGGCCCTCTTTGTAGTAGCCATTTCAAAACACGATATATGATAATTTTTTCATATAAATGCAATTTGAAATATTCATAACTATATTTTTTAAGAATATATTCTTTGTCTTTTTTTTCCTGTTAATTTCTTTATTTCACTTTTTTATTATTGCTTCTTTTTCTTTCTTTTTGTTTTAATGTTGCTCTATTTTTTTTTCTTTTTCTTTTTTCAAATAGTACATGTAGCCTAGTTTATTCGTTTTTTTACTATAAATTGATTATTTTTTTTACTAAATGAAAACTCTGACTATTATTTAAAGTATTATTAATTAACTTTTCAGAGACTCTGTAACACCATTGGTGGCACACGATCTACAATCTTTAATCTTGTAAGTTTTATCAGAAATTAGAAAAAAAAGAAAAGAAAGAAAGAGCTGATAAGTTTGAAATGCTTCTAAATAAATGCAGGGCAATTCAATAAAGGGAAATTTAATTCAGAAAAAAACATAGTTAATTCTTCAAATTGCTTTATAACAATCAGCTTATATTATTGGAAGGATTAAAATATGTTTAGATAGATAAATAAAATTTAAAAATAATAATTTGAATACATTATATAGTTAAACTTAAATTCCCTGTTCTGAGCGTCAGTTAATTCTTTTAATTGTTTATTATTAGAAAACAAAATCCAGATTATTACATTTATTTATTAAACTTATTACCTTTGGAATCAATGAATGATGCAGATCAAAATGCTCAACAGTTTTAATTTCATTAAAATAAAAGTTTTATTATTTACCAAAATCGTTTTGTAAGTTGAAGTGCATATCACGTTATGCATAAAACAATTAATTGAAATTAATTTCAGATAAAGGAGTAAGTAGGTTGTAAGTTCAGATAAAGTAGGTGGTCGCTAAATATGATTCTTGTGAAAATAAAGCAATTCTTCTATAATAATATTTGGAATCGACATATTGAACTGTTTATTTCTCGCAGTAGGCATTAAGTACACACAATAGACTGTGCTATTTTAATCACCTTGAAAACAGTCTGTTTTCCCATTCTGCTTATTGTGTACACAAACTTCAGCAGAATCGATTCATGTAGCGACACATTTATACGTAAAAGCAATTGTCTGAACTATTTAACACATAAATATTTTTTGTCCAACTTCGTAATTTCCTCATTAAAATTAAGTTTTGCATCTATATTATATGTACAAATATAATAACATGTTAAATAGAATAACATTAGGTGTTCTCTCTCTCACTCTCTCTCTCTCT
>JAOUZG010004505.1:1235475-1256245 GCA_026289955.1 Argiope argentata | reverse complement strand
ATTTCATATATTTTGAACAGATAATAGATTTAGTATTTCATATATTTTGAATAGATAATAGATTTAGTATTTCATATATTTTGAACAGATAATAGATTTAGTATTTCATATATTTTGAACAGTTAATAAGATTAGTAATTCATACATTTTGAAAATATAATAAGGTGAGTATTTCATTTATTTTGAACAGATACTAGGTTTAGTATTTCATATATTTTGAGCAGTTAATGAGGTTAGTATTTCATATATTTTGAACAGATAATATGGTTAATATTTCATATGTTTTGAACAGTTAATAAGGTTAGTTTTTCATATATTTTAAACAGTTAAAGGGGCTAGTATTTCATATATTTTGAACAGTTAAAGGGGCTAGCATTTCATATATTTTGAACAGTTAAAGGGGCTAGTATTTCATATATTTTGAACAGTTAATAGAACTTTAATTTTGAAAAAGTTTTAAAGCAAGGAAATGACGAAGGGAAATCACCAGTATTATTCAGATTTTCAGATTGTATTACAATAAGAGAGTGGAATTTTTTAAAAAAAAAAACATAATATGCCTTTTATTGATTATTACCTGACAAAAACTATCACTTTTTTTACGTAATGTATGTTAAATGCATATTAAAGGATTGGAATCAATTTTTTTTTCGGTTTATCACTTCATAGATTGATTTTAGGTAATATAAGACTGTTTATTATAACGCTGCTGTTAATGAGAAAACGCAAACGTGAATGATTTATTACTTGCTTTTCTCTAGTCTAGACTTCTGATATTTCCATGTTTGGAAAATAAAAAATTGATTTTTTTAGCTCTCTTGATAACCGTTTTTTGAATTTGGTAGTATGAGGATGTAATTCCAAATGTTGAAATATTTGTTTTATTCTATTGCTTAAATCATGTCTTTGTATGAATATAACAAGTTCCAATCACGCAGTCCCATAATATAATCCAATCATTCTTTCAAAAGAACTGATTGGAACGTGTTATATTCTGTTTTCAATTTCATCATCCGTCAATGCAGGTTTATGTAACCTTTAAAACCACTAATGAGGTATCTGTAAGGCCCTCAATTTTGAAACTATTTTTTATATATCTCATGCAATACTTGTTTTAGT
Source organism: Argiope argentata (assembly GCA_026289955.1). Taxonomy (NCBI): domain Eukaryota; kingdom Metazoa; phylum Arthropoda; class Arachnida; order Araneae; family Araneidae; genus Argiope; species Argiope argentata. The sequence continues at coordinate 1,255,126 of JAOUZG010004505.1, read as the reverse complement.
GGGTAATAGTTTAAGTATATCATCAATATCGTATTTAAAAAGATATTATCATATAAATACATTATCGGCCTCAAGATTTCTTCTTTTATCAAGAAAAGTTTATCCAAGGAAGTACCATCTTCTTTTCAATCTTGCTGTTCCAAAGTTAATAGCTTTTTGTTCCTCCTTTATGTGAAGAGGTAAGATTCTGGTTATTGTTTGTAGTTTCGCTGTTGTAGTGGTGACGAATAGAAGATATTTTCTTTGGATAGCCAGAAGTAATTTCTTCCGTCGAGAAGTGATTTTCTTTCCTCTGATGATTTATATGGAGTTCTTTAAAAAAGTTTTGCACTCCAAAAGTTATGCTGAAGCATGCAGTATGATAAATCCCTTTTCTGAGTACTTAATGCAAATGTAATCTAGATAGTACAGATGTCTAATGAAGGAAATAAATAGAAAGTTTTCAGAGGTTTTTTCCCAGAGTATTCAATTATTCATGTCAGAGGTATAAAATTGAGACTGTTCTTAAAATTCCTGAATCCATTTAGGATTTCAACAGCGTAATTAAAACATCGTGATATTATATTTCAAAGGTTATTGATTTAAAATTTCCAGAATGAAAATGTTTCAAAGATTAAAAAATGTATTGAATTTAATTGACTGTCACATTTTTGCCGAAGAAGAAATTCGAATTCAGAAGACAACTTTGTAAGTTATGATAAAAAGTGAAAGGAAATTTGGATAGATGAGAAGTTATCCAAGCAAGTTTTACAAATCAAAAGTTAAATATTAATTTTTAAAAATGTTATTCCATTTGTGATAAGAAAAATTAGAATGATGGAGTCCTGAGAAACAGTTAGAGAATCTCCTTCGTGATCTGGCCTTCTGGGCGAGTCCCGGTTAGGGCATGGTAGTTTTTCTGTGTACTATCAGTGAAATGTATAAACGTGCCCTCCTGTAAAAAGGGGCTCTGCAAGCAAATGTGATGTGTGTGTAGCTAAGTGGTACACTTGTCCCAAATAGTGCTACTTTAAAAAGTGACACTAATTAGGCTGAAAATTGCTAAATAATTTTATTAAAAAGATTATATCATTCCTATCTTAGTGAAAAAATAATCCATAATTTTTTTAGCCTTTGAAATTTATTAGGAATTTTAAACTAAGTCAAAATTAACATCATAATAAAAATTTTCCTTTTATTTTTCTCTTTTATTACTTAGTAAGTATTATAATTTTTCAATTCTGGAGATGAAAATAAAAGGTAAAGTGACGTAAAATTTTATTAAATCATATAAAAGAAAAATAAATAAGACATATGTTAATTGAAAATAATTGCAATCATCATCAGGCAAAATAACAGCTCTACACCAGTATAATTTACTCTAATATCAGAAGAAGATTGTTTACGAAACTCAATACAAATTATCAATGTGTTGGAAATGTTTGTGGTTATTATATTTTTCCAAAAAAAAAAAAATGTGCAATCAGCAGAAAGTTATATGGCCAAGATTTCGATACTTTTCCACTTTTGAAACCACTCTCAACAGGGAAATTGGATTTTTGGAAGTGCCACACTGTCTGTATGGCACTTCGGAACTAATGCGAACACTTTAAAATCAAAGCTCTTTGGGTTGCTTTGCATAAAATTTCGGTATTTATATCGAATTTTTATCGAAAACCTTTCAGACGAAATTGGTTGCAAATCTGTATCCCTATATATATATAGGGTCATTAAGACGTAGAATAAAATATTTCTTTGTCAATATTGATAATTGATATGGTCAAATTGCCACTTCTTGTAAGTCATTCACCCTTTTCGACCCTTTCTTCACCCCTTTTCGACACAATTCTTAATACTCCGTGTAGTACAGAATGTCTTCTACATTTTTTATGTGTATTTATTTAATTAAATTACATTATTATGATGTTATTCACAGGTAACATTTTTTGAATTCTTATGCATTTTCTGAATTCTGATTTTGAAAAATTAGAAATTTGCCATTAATGATTAATAACGCCTAAATAATGCTGGTCGTATAACATCAAAAGGAGAATATCATAATTGAAATAACATTCTATATAAAATATAAAACATTTGCTAAAACTTTTGGAGCTGGTAAGGTTTTATTCTAAAGCTTATTAGTTGGAAAAAATATCAAACATTATCAATATTATTATCATCAAACGAAAGTACTTATTCAGCAGTTTTTTTAAAAAAATTAAAATGCCAGTCATAAATTACTAACTTAAGAAAAAGACAATTTTGTGTTCATCCCTTTCAATATAAATGTAAAGTAAAATATGTCAGCTCTGCATATTATTCTCATCAATTGTGAACAGGCAAAATAAGTAGAAAAAATTCCGAAGATATTTTCAAATATTTATTTAATACTACATCTCACCCGTGAATTCGTACGCATGGAAAAGCACATAACTAATCTCAAAACAATTTATTTAAAGTGCGTATCTGAAATAAGGCAACACCTCAAATGAAGTCCGAATTACTATAAAATCAACTCGAATCTATTTTATTTATCGATCGAGATTAAGATAGCAACAACAATATTATACATACATTTTTTAAACTTTTAATTAAAATGAACACACAGTTGTCAACAATTATAACAAAACTGCTCATGCGTGAATTCTCAAATCCAATTGAGACAACACAAATGCTTAAAATTTGTACTCTAGTTGGGGTAACGCCATAAATATTAGAAATTTTTAATTTTCTTTATTGTTTTATTTTAATTCAAAAGTACTTCAGATTGAAGAAGAAAAAAATTGAATAATTAACCATGTTAAATTTTAAATGCATTCAACACTTTGATGATTAACAAAATGTTTGAAATAATCGGTCAAAAAACTGCTAAGCCTAATCTCATTCACTTGGGGAAGAAAACTCAAACTGAAGTTTTACTCATGGCGGTTGGGAAATGAAGATTGGCGGGAAACTAAGAAAAGTGTCGTTTTTATTATTTTCCTTGAAATTTTTCCGCTTTTTCTCTCTATAAGAGCTTTCCTCGATTCTTAACGAAAATGTTTTTTTAACTATCCGAATTGGTCAAGCCGTTCTCGATTGTTTACACACTTGGAGATTCCTTATTATTTGAATACATAAGAAAAGAATATAATCGGTAATATAAGAAAGGAAAATAAAATTAAACAAATGTCTCAACTTTAAACAGCTTTTAAACAGAAATGTTAGAATTTTGGCTAAAAAACTGTTAATGAATTTATTTTATAAAAGAATATGTAACAGATGTTGATTAGTAACATAACAATCCTCTACCAATACAAGGACGAAAATATACTAACCTTCTGTCAACGTTTCTTACGTACCACATTTTAGACTAACAGAAAGAAGGCTGCTCCAGTCTCAATTTAGTTATTTTTTTTATTCCCTACCGCAGAGGTTTTGCCGGTAAGATGAAAAAAATTGGTTTTGCGAAGCTTTGATTAATGATAAACATAAAAAAATTTCTTTAAGTCAGAACATTAAACTATGATCATATTCTCTGGTTTTTTTCTCCTCCATTTTCCGAATCTAAAATTTGATAAAAGTACGCACCTTCAATTTTTTTTCTTTTTTGCCATCTGAAAAGATATTTTTTTAGGAAGAACATTAGATAGCCATCATTTAAAAAAATCTGGAAAGTGAATAATGGTTCTATCTAGTTTGTGAAGTTTGTTTTTAAAATGTCTGTTCAATATCAGTAAAAGAAATTCGCACAAAGAAGTAGAACAAATTGAAAAATAATACGGGATTGGTGATGCCTAACGATCATATTCGTCTATCGTATTTCTGTAAAAAACAATCATGATTTTTCAAAGTGAAAAAATTCGATATATATCAAGAATTTGTATCTTGTTTTGCTTTCACTTTGATATTTGTTTCAAAGCGAATGTTCATTTCAAGAATTTTACAAGGATTTTATTCTCAACTAATTATAAAATAAATATATTAATTAAGCTTAAATATATTTCAAGTATAGTATGGGTGTTAATATAATTATTTTTGTCCTTAAAATTCGTGGAATTTAAAATTAAGTTTACGTTTGGATTAAAAAAATCTCGAAAGTGTATAAATTTTAAATTTTTTTAAAATTTTTTTCCTAATTTCTCCTATGTTTTCTTCTTCTTCTTTTTTTAAAAAATAATCTAATGTTATTAGAATGTTCACAGCTGCGTCATATAAGCATGGTTTAGAAATCTTTTCATCTATTCTGATATCATTTTGCATTAACAGCCTTTTCCTAAATGGAACAATCATAATATTGTTAAATTTCTGTAATTTTGCTTCCCAAAAAGAGCGTTGTCATCGTAAACAAAACCGTTCTACGAACAGCGTTATTGCTTGCTGGGAGGGTATTTCATCAGTGATCAGAGAGCGCAGCGAACATTTGGAGACGAATTTGTATTTCGGCAAAATTGATAATGCTTGAAACTTCGAGAATTTTCATGATGAGTCCAATAAAAACGAATATGTGCTCTTATTGGTCTAGAAGGTTCTCGGCCAGCCACCCAGGATCTATAAAAAGCCGGCAGTCTCAAGTTGAGGTGAGTTGAATTTAGCCAGAAGTGGAGTTGGAATTAAAGACAAGTAACGAGTCTTTGAGAGGATAACGAAGAATCGATGGATAGCCAGTGTTGTGTGGAAGCGAATGCTAAACAGCAATGTGCCAAGTTCTGTTATCTACTGCGGAAACAGCTTCATATAGTGTGTGGAGTAGCCAGTTGTATGGTAGAGATTCGGCAGGTAAAGCGAGGTGACAAGGATAACTTCAACCATTTGGAGAGACAGTAGAGTGAAGTTCCAAGGATTCCGTCTTCTACTAGATTCTGTTTGTGATTTGAGAGCTGTAGTAGATTATTACTTGTGGACTACTGTCTGCTGTGTGCTGTACTGTACTCTTCTCGACTGTACATATTTGTCGTCTGTATAGTCATAGTCTTAGTCTTCTTTCATAGTCATAGTCTTAGTGCTTTATCAATAACTAACCTTTGTGTAAATGAACATCATTGTTATTTTCTACTGAGGCCCGCTGATTTTGCCTTCACACCATACACCAACTATAAATGAATCCCGGTGATATTCCAGAACAATATGAATTAAATAGTTTTTGAAAGCCCTATTTTATGAATGTACAAAAAGGAATATGTAGGATTTTTTTTAGTAATTTTTTACGTTATTTATAATGAATTATTATAATTCTTCTAAAATAAAGAAAAATGATATTTTCCGAAATTTTCTTTCAGTTGCATCTATTATTGGACCAAACTTCAATTAAATTAAAGAAAAATAGTTAAAATAATATATTGAGTTCGTTAATACTTTAACTATCATGATTTAGAAAACAGTAAAAGAATGAAAAATTGGTTGCAAAATTTCTTTTTACAAAACATTTAAAAATCGTGTTGATGAATGGGAGTTTATAAAAACTATGCAAGCAAATCTATTACATTTTCTTTAAAACGTCATATAAAAATAAGTTAATAAATTTGTTTTGTGTATTTATCTCATTTCTTAATTATTTTTAAAAGTTAAGCATTATATTCTTCAATCTAATAATTTCAAATTTAAAGAGTAAAGTAAAATTCCAAGAATTTAATTAATAAATAAATATTGAAGTTTATGTAACTTTTCAAAGGCGTTGATTTTATATTACAAATAATTTAAGCATAAATTTTTTTAAGAATACATTTTAATATTCTTTTATAAATATCTTGCACATTTATTATTTTTTATACATACATATCAGTTATTAAAATTTCTCAACATATTTTTTTTCAATTTCCAAATTTTTCGACCCTTTTCCTTAAACAATTAAATAATAGAACTCACAATTTACAAAATGACATAAGATAGCTTCAGCCTGTCTTGGAATACGGGGAAATGTGAATGAGGGTCATCACAACATGAAAACAAGAACTAACAATAAAGCGGTCACTAATTACAGTCTAATTCAAAACTGAACCGGGCATGTCTCTTTCCAAGTTTTCTCTAGAGATATAAGAAGAATTTTAACACGATCTAAAATCATTATTATATCTCTAGAAAGCACTTTTACCCTTGCGATGGTTTCATACTATTAGACATAAGGAGTTTTCCGAGAAGATGAGGTTTTATAAGGTATTAAAAATGGTATTATATATATATATATATGAATTAGATAGGCAAATTATAAATAATTAAACTGAAATCTACTATAAATAGTTCAATGCATCATGTCAGCACATAATTTCTTGAACGGCCAAGCACCACGTGCAAGTTAAATTATATATTTATTCATTTTAATTGTTTTATTGAAGCAGTAATTTTAGTATTGCAAAAAATCCAAAAAAAATTTGCCTCGCATTTATTGTTTAAAATAATTTCCCATTTCCTATTTATTTAATTTCATATAATGGCGTGCTTAAAATGACATTCTTCTACGTTTTATTTGCTGTAGTAATTAACTTATTTTTTTAAAAGTCAGAGCTTTTTTAAATGGAATGCCATCACATTATTAAAAGTTGATTTTTTGAAATCCTCATGCAGATAATAATAGTTTTAGTTTTCACCTGCGGTTTTTATATCATGCCATAACATGATATTGTTTTAAAGGTAATGCTTTTGGCGTCAACAAAAATCAGTTGGTGAAAAATGAAAATTTGATTTTCTGCACGAACATCCCAAAAAATCAGCTTTTTTTATCATATGAAATGAAATAAATAGAAGTTATAACATTTTTTTAAAAATGATTAAGGGAAGACAAAGTTTTTTGGATCGTCATTCAATTGAACAATTAATATGAATAAAACTATAATTTAATTTAAGGAGAACGTTGTGCTTGGCGTCAGAAATTTTGTGTCTGACAAGATACATTGAAATACGCATAGCAGATTTCATTTTAATCTTTTTTGCCTCTATAAACCTCATTCGGAAAGAAAAATCATGATCTGACATCATAATTAGTTATGCATAAGATTAATCATTTATTATTTTTTAAAAACAATTGTTTATAAATATTCTAGTTCAATTATCGTAATTAATTGTTATAAATATTTATGCATTGAGACTTCAGCTTCCTGATTTTGTATGGAGTTGTTCGCTATCAAAGCAATTAGAAAAGATTATAATTTGAATTTATCATTTAAAAAGACTTTGTCATTGATGAAAATGCTTTGATATATGGTTTGAATTCTTTATGATTTATTCAAATTTGTATAAAAAAATCTTCAGAAAAATCACTCATCTTTCTTATAAAAAATGATATCGACTATAGAATAATATTGATAATTTTGGCGGAGGTAAAAAACAGTCCAAGATATGAAAGAAGAGATATTTAATCCTTTTTGGCATCCTTGTTTTTCCTTGCTAACAATATACGACGCCATTAGAGATCAGATGATGCTATGAGAAAGGAAAGGAAAATTATAGGATAGAAAAATCACTTATAACAAGGCAGTGATACGATTATAAACTATGGGCATAACTAATCTATTGGATACATATTTTTTTAAATATGTGACTTGGGAACCAGCCAATAAATAAAGGAAATCTTTTACAAATACAACTTCCGAATCCGCCTAAATGCAATTTAAAATAGTGTTATTGCAGTATCTGTATCAAAGCATGTATAAAAAGAAGTTGTGCGCAAATTTGTAGAAAAATAAGAAAAAAAATATTAGCACCGAAATTAACTCCTCAAAAGGTTCAGATTTATAACTCTCCATTTTTTCTCTAGTGTGATATTGGAACACGGTTAAATTTTCATATGCTTCCCTCTACAACTAATATTTAGAAAATGAGTTTTGTCTTCCAAAATAATTCTCATACAATTTCAAAAAAAAAAAATCAATGAATATCAAAATCAAATCAATAATAATAAAAAAAAAGAAAATGTTGAAATGAGTGAAATAAACCTAATGAAACTTTTATTATTATCATGTCAGAGGATGATATTATTTTTGGGACGAGGTTTTTGGCGTCAACAAAAATCCTTTGGTGAAAAATAAAAAATAGAAATATCCGCACAAGCATCTCAATAAATCAGCTTTTAACAACGCGTTGCTATTGCATTTACAAAAGCCTCGATTTTAAAAAAAGTTAATGACTACAGCAAATAATAGAATAATTTCATCTTGAGTACGTGATTATATGAAACGAAATAAATAGGAAATGTGATATTTTTTAAACAATAAATGCGATACAAAGTTTTTTTTTGGATCGTTTGTAATACTAAAGTGACTTATTCAATGAAACAATTAAAATGAATAAAAATATTTAACTTGCACAAGCAAGTGGTGATTGACCGCTCAAAAATTATTTTCTGACAAGATGCATTGAAATATGCACAGCAGATTTCATTTGAATCTTTTTAAATATTGGTTTCATATTTTACTAGTAGTACTGGATTATATTAACTCTAAATTGTTATTAAATTAAAAATCTTATTATAATTTAGCAATTCGACTTGGAGGAATGTAAGATCGTATAGTTTACACTAACGCCGGCTTTTCAAATGAAAAGAAACGAACTCGATAAATCAACGAAACGTCTTCCCTCTCGGAGCGCCAAGTGAAAGGCAATTGTTGTTAATGGAATTCGGCGACAGTTTAGTATTACAAGAGGAGACACGGCAACCTATTGTTTCCTACTCCAGATAGGAACGGCGGAGGAATTTATTGTCTAGTTTTCTTCAAGTCTCTCTCACTGTGGAAACTAAGTTTGTTTTGAACATAAATCATCGTCATTTGTCTCGAGGAGTCATTTTCTCTTTCTGGAGTGACTCGCCACCTCCACACGTGATTTTTGATTGCAGAAACTATTTTTGGTATCATGCTAGAAAACGTGATTTATGTGATTTTTCAGGAACTCTGAAATGGAATCACAGCATGTCTCTTAATTGAATAAATATTCCATACCACCCCAAGTGATCTATGGCCTTGAAGTGCAGACAGGGAACTCGGTTTGTGAGTTCATATTTGAAGTTATATTGATTTTGAAACATAGTCAAAAGTTGCACGCGGTAATTTTGTGAACAGATGTTAAATTGTGTTAGGTAAGATTTCACTTTTTACTTAATTCGTATATTTTAAGTGTGAGATGGCATGTTGAAATCTTCGCATCTCTCTAAAATCATATAAGAAAAACTGAAATTTCTTGTATCAGTGGGGAATAACAGAATTGAATCAAAAACCAGTTCTACACAACTGACAATATTGAAAAATAGAATAATAATTTTACAATATTAAATTGTTACATGGAAGTTGTGAAGAGAAAATACTATGGAAGTGATAAAGCAAATACGAATCACAGTGCACCAATGTTTATTGGTTTGGCACTTTTGTTCAAATGCTCACTTTTAAGATGAAATCCCATGAGATAATTTAGGATAGAAAAGGATTTTAAGAATACCTTTTCCAATTAGCAAATTTGGTGTTCGTTATATTTTCTGCTTTGAATGTTTTATTGAATTTTACAATATTATATTCTTATTATAACTTGGTATGCAGAATACCTCATATTCTTGTCCTCAAAGTATTTCACTTTTAGTACTGAGGCTAAAATCACGCTGCATAAATTCGTGCAAACTTCAAAAAAAATCAGAAAAAAAAACATGTAAAGCTTTAAAAAAAATCGTGGTTTGAGGGAATGTGTTCAGAGAGACTTGGGATTTTGTTATTTCTATTTAAAAATGTATTTAAAAATGACTAATAGATGGTACTTACAAGTCATACTGAGACCGTTTATGGAAATCAGCATAGATATAAACACACAAGGCTGTAAATGGATCTGTCATTCGACGCCAGCAGTATGCTATGGCTGCCGGATCAAGAATTAGTGGCTAACAGTTCTAGAAGAACGTTGAATCCACGACTAAAGCATTGCGACAGTTACTGACAGTGACAAAAATTAAGGCGAAGAAAAATCAAATTTCATTGAATGGGATACTGAATTTAGTTCACCGTTTTAAGGAAGCGGAACGTTTAGAAGATTGTCCACGAAGAGACAGACCATCCTCCAGCGCTGGCCGCTTTCCTGTTGTCCAAAGGGTAGTAAAAGAGGCGACAACCGAGACTTCGACGGATCTTCAACCGAGATCCCCTTCAATGGGGATTTGCCGTGCATTTGAAGAAGATAAAGTAATAAGAATTACGGAAAGGTCGATCCGTCGATCTACACGAAATCTTGAAATTGCATTCTTACAAGATAGAATCACTTCAATAGTTGTTGCCAGTAGATTGAGGGAAAAGACAAGACTTTACAACATGGGGGCTCTCACAAATGGAGCTTGGCCCACAATGGTTACCGAACATCATGTGAACAGATGAAGCCCACTTCTCATTGCATGGGGGCTTCAATACGCAAAACAGTCGTATCTGGGCGACATCAAACCCTCATACATAGAAAAAACTACATTTTCAGGACGTGACTGTTTGATGCGGTTTCACTGCGTCTTTTATTTTAGGTTCTTTTAATTTTGAAGAGGGTTGTCCTGTAGCCGATTGGAAAAACGATACAGGACTACACTGCAGAAAGATATCTGAAGCTTTTGCGAGACAACGTTATGTCTGCTTCGCAGCAAAGACGTGCGTTATCTTCCGTTGCTAGTTCCCTTAAGAAATTCTTCTTAGACACATTCACTAAGAACCGAGTGATAAGCCGATGATGTAAGAATGAGTAGCCCTCATGGTCACCTGACCTTACTTTAGTGGACTTTTGGTTGTAGGTATACCTGAAGTCTCGGCTCTACCGGGGGTTTCCAGCCATTTTGATAAAACTAAGAGCCATTCAATTGGTCGTAGGTGGCATCGATGCCGAAATGTTACTCGCAGCAGTATCAAACGTAGTTATGCGTCTGACTTGTTTAATATCTTGTTACGGTGGTCATGTTGGGCATTATTTACTTTAAAATAAAATGTACTATAAAGTTATCGGGTTCTGTTTTCCTGATTTGCGTTAACCGTCTCGATATGACGCGTGAGTGTCATCTATCGGCCATTTTTAAACTCATTTTTTAAAAGGAAAAAACAAAACCCAAAGGCTTCTTGAACATATTCACGCAATTTTTTGAGAGCTATATCTATATATCTATCTATCTATATAGTTGTTTTTATCTGCACATTCGCGTATTTTTGAGTTTTCGATGTTCTTTTTACCAACATATTTCTATCCCATTTTTTATTAAGAAAGAGCATCCAATCTCAAATATCCGATTCTGTTCAATATTCCTTAAAATTCTATTTTAAACAATTAGATTTTAAAGCTGGTAAAGAACTAAGAATCATTTATCTTCAAGGGCTGTGATTTGTCTTCCACTTCATGTTCGCGACACTGTTTAAATGACCTTAAGGTTATACGTGCAAGAGCATAGAATTGCATTATGTTATAAATTCTTCAATCCTTCGCATATTAGTATGCATAACATGTTGCTATGTTATAGCAAATTTGTATTTTTTTAAATTCTTGTTGAGCATTGGTTTTTTTATTGTTTCAACTTTTTGTTTGATACTTCATGTACTATTGTGAAAAGAAGTTACTTTCACATACTTAACCTATTATTGAAATTTATTCCATGATTTAAAAATCTTTTTTATATTGGTATATCAGTGATGCATTTTTTTTTCATTTGTATTTTAATTTCACTTTTTAGTAAGATAGATCCAGTTCTTCTGATAAACAGCACAAATTTAGGACTAGTATTTTATTCTAAAACTGACATAGGGTGATGGATAGTTTGTGACGACATGATTGGACAACTTCGTCCCTTCTGGATTTCTGGCACAGAGGTAGCGCGTCTTCCTCTTGCTCTGGGAGTCCTGGCTTCGAATCCCAGTTCGGGCATGGCTATTCTGTGTGATATCTGCGATATGTATGACTGTTTTCTCCTGTAAAAAGGGTGCTATGCAAGCAAATGTGGTGTGCGTGTAACTAAGTCATGCTCTTGGTCCTAGTTGGTGCTACTTCAAAGAACAAGAGACGCTCCTTTCATCTGCTGTTGTAGCAGCAGGACGCTTGTCCATGGTAAGTGCCATGAGTAACAACAACAACACATCATCCTTTCAAATAATTGTCTTCATACTTATAATGCATGATAATTAAATTCACACCATTTGTAAGGCAATTAATGGCTATTTGAACAACGGTATGAAGTAACATTTAGTTCACCAAATTTTTAAGAAGTTTTTTTAAAACATTTATCAATTAAATTGAATAATTTTATTGAATCTATCTGTTAATCACTGTAAGTTTTTTTATCAAGAATTAAAGTTAATGTAACAAAAACGGGTACTTTTTCGTTAGTTGGGCTCCAGTGAAAAATCGCCAAATAATGTAGAATTCCGCCAAATTTCATACAATGATTTTAAAGTGAAAAATGTCCAAATAATATGGAATTCAGCAGAATTTCGGTGGCTTCCGGCAAACGGAAAAGTACCCCCAAATCTAAGAGTGCTATTAGCGTACATACATGTATGATGCTCAATTGTTATAAAAAATTCTCCAATATGAAATCAATAAATAAAACAGATTTTTTGAAACTAGATATAAATAATTGCGGGAAAATGTGGAAAATATTTTTTAAGATAACAATTTCCTTGAATCACTATATTAAAACAACAAATGATACATTTGAGTATAGAACATAATATATACTTGATTTGTGCAGATTCCTGAAATTTTTTGAATCTTAATTTCTTTAATAATAATTTTATTTTGCCTAAAATATGTATATTCAATTTTGGAACCATAAACTGTTTCCTTTTAGTAAACTAATGAACTAGTTTAATGTGTCTCCTGAGTGTTACCGTCAAACTGATGCAAAAATGACACGTTATTCTTATCGGACTTACTTAAGTTTGAGAAAATTCAGGAAAAATAACACTGTCAAGGTATTATTTACAACGTAACTTCTGCTTGAAAGATTGTCTCAGTTCATAGCTTCCATTTTAAAATTCCTCTTTCCTGAAAGATAATAGCAGTTTAGATTTCATAAGCGTTTAAGAAAATATTGATCCAATATTTATTGTTATGCTTTAGATCAATATTTTCAACTATGCATTAACTTTTTATTACTTAATATTTGTATATATATTATTTTATTTAAATAATTACAAATTAATTTATATTTTACTTTTTTTTCCATCCCAAATTATTGTTTGCTAGCTAAATAAATGTAGATATATGAAAAAAATCGAATTATTTCATGTTTGATGTTATTAATTTAATTTAATTGATTAATTGACTCCCTCCAGTTTAAGTGATTTAAATCATCTCTTCAGTAATCATTTCACTCACTTTATCAATTTCTATTGTCATTTGGGGATATTTAAAAACAAGAAGTAATATTTATTTCAATTAAAAGAAATGCAATGGTACAAATTAAACTTACAATTTAAAACATATTCCAATTTTTTAAATACCTATCGATATATATTTAATCATATGGCTTAAGGCTCTAACAGTTCAAATTGTCAAACATCATCATTATATATTTATTTAGTTTATTATTTATGATTATTTAATTATTATATTAGCACATTATATTATTATAAAATTTATCAAACGAAATGTTAGATGTAAATTTGAATAAACTAGAAGTGAAAAATCTCTGCTTATATCTATTCTTTCAAAACTTTTAATATTAACATAAAATCAAAATAAAGAAATTTGTAGCCTAATTATGCTGTAACTCCCAGTTATACATTTAAGGTATTTTACAATAAAATAAACAACATATGAAATATAGCAAAAAAATAATAAAGAGAAGAATTCAATACTTTATTGCTGGCTAAAAGAATTCTGCTAAAAAGTATTCCATTGGATAATTTTTTTAAAACAATCATTGGCAGCCATTGAATGAATAGTTAGTAGTTACATACATTTTTTTAGAAATACATTTACTTACATAGTATATTCTTACTGAGACATACAGGATAAATTAGTCTTCTTATTGACAAATTGGTTCAAACATGTGATGAAGACATACACATTTTAAGCAACGATTGAATACATTATTCATGAAACAAACTTCTGATATTAGATATTTTGTTTGTAGTTTTAATTCTGATTATATATTTCTACTCTTTTCTAAGTGAATGTGAATCCATTTTCAAATATTAGTTATCTTGTTAGTGGCAAAATAAAATTAATAAACACTCAATTTTAGAAGAATAATTAAAAAATGTATATATATTGGTGAATAGTATGTGAAATACACTCCTCACTGATTTGCTGTTGTTATTTTATAAAAAAGAAAATGTATGCTTAAATTAAAGCACAGAAATACTAATTAGGAAATTATATAATTATATTGTAAAAATGTAAAGATTTGAATACAAGCAAAATTATAAACCCATTTGCAAGTATCAGACACAATAATAAGATTTAGTTTATTTAGTGAAAAGGTAAATATATAAGATTTCACTCAATTGAGCCAAATTAATTAATTTAGTCTCCAAATCCATAACTGAAGATTCATTTTTATTTTATTTAAATATTTGCTTTTATTTTATTTTAGTTATTCATCTTATTTTATTTATTTAATTTTAATTAATTAATTTTTTTACATTTATTTCATTCATTTATTTTGCTAAATTATTAGAATCAAACAAAAATATTATCTATAAAACTGTCTAATTACTAATGAAACCCTCAGGTAACCTCATAAACCAAGGCTACATTTACTTTTTGATGTTTTTTATCATGAATTATTTTTCATTTATAAAATTAGATAATTACTATTACTAACAAATTAAAACAGCTCAAGATATTTTATAAGAATAGATTTCTGAGGAAAAATACTTAGTTCCGTCTGTGCTTTATATGATTCGTTAAATGCTCAACCGTTTCGTACTTAACTTTTTGCAAAGTAAAATATAATATAAAAAATTCAGCTTTAAAGTTTGGTAGCTTTAAGTATTTATTTTTAGACAAATGCCAGGCTTCCTTTGTATTTCAACTAAAAATAATTCAAATTATTATAAGAAATTTTATTCCTCTGTACGATCTTTTAAAAAGTTACTGTTATTTCGGAATGTTTGAGAAGATTTATCCAAGAGTATATACTTTCAAAATATTTTTGATGATCTCTGTACTTTTTTGGTTGAAAATTTATCCTACTAAGATTTAAAGTTTAAGATTAAAAAAAAATAGAACTCACAGAATATTTTATGCTCAAGACAAAATTGCTTTCTTCTTTTATTCATTGAATTACTTTAACTTCTGTAACTGCAGGGACATGAGGAAAGAATTTTAATTATATACTACAAATTTTAAGTAAAAGTAATTACTTTCATGTAATTACATTTTCTAAAGGTCAAAGTTCAATATAGAAGAATTCATATTAAAAAAGCATTTTTGCAGTTGCTATTATGATTAAACTATTGAACTATTTTATCCTTCAATATGATAAAAACTATATTACTTTAAAATTTGCATATATTTATTAAATGCATTTAAAGTTTAAAAGGTTTCATGTTCTTTTGTTGATCTGTCTAAATTTTTGATAAGTTTCTTACTGGAGTCATTAAGCAATATATTCTGAAATAGTTATAAGTCTATTAGTAATATTTCAGGCTTTCATATCTTTTCAACAACACATATTTGGAATCTTTTTGGAAATAATTTTATATCCCTCGATATCAAAAGAAAATAATTAGGAGTTTTCAATGAAAACTTTCATATGAAAAAACATAATCCTCCAAAGGTCAAACTTTCAAATCAGATGAACCTTTTCATTTTCTAGTCAGCGCAAAATTAATCTATTATCCATTTACGATCCAAACAGGAACAATGAAAGACTTCTTTATTCTTTTCACTGTCATTTAAAAGATGTCTCAGACATTCAATATATTTTCTTCTTGAGACATTCCAGGCTCCCCTTCTTTTTTTTTATCCCAGGCTATTGACAAAAAGAATGTGAAAAGCTAATTCGCTTTTAGTCATTAGTACACACCTTATCTGAAACAAAGACGTCCCGAGCTGAGCTATGAACCACTTTTTTTCTTTTTACGTCACTCTACTTCTGCTTTAAGGGAAAGATGGGGAGGTCAAGTTGTTTGACGGCAACTCGGGAAGTGTTATTTTATTACCTCTCTATTTTAGAAGCTTTCAGAATCCTTCTTTCAGTTTTTTTTTTCTTTTTCCTCATGGCAATTTATTTTTCTTCAGGGTATAAGGTCCATATTATATTCGCCGAGATATACGAGGAATGTGGTGTACCACAGGTAGGAAATAAAATAATAACAAAAAGAATAATCTTAAGTAGTTTTGCAAAAAAAAATGAGGGAGAGAAAATTCATAACAGAAAGAAAAATTATAATTCGTTGGAAAAAAATTTCTGATATAAGAAAAACATTCTTTTTATTTAAGGAAAAAAATACTTTGAGAGAACAAATATCCGGCAATATCTGATATACAAGCGCTTTTGTTTTTATAAATATTTAATAAACAATGCTGAAAGAATAAAAAACAAAATTGTTATTAATTCATTAAATGAAACATTGCTGTTTTACAAAGATAATTGAAATTGTCTTCATATTTTGTTTTTTTTTAAAGTAATGATAAATAAATTCAATTAATGCAATGAGAGAAATGACAAATTCAATTATTAAATTTCTCTCTTTTTTTAAATGTTAGAAAAGAATGATTGAATATCAGTGCCATTCATTGAAATTTTATAAATATTTTGATATTAGTTTCTATAGCTATTTTTACTCCTCAAACAAATATTGTTTAAAATAAATAGTTTTATACGAGGTATTTAACTTTGTTCGTGTTTACAAAATAAAAGGAAAAGATTATGAGAATTCTTGTTTTAGGAAAATTTATATTTTCATCTCAAATATGTACTATTCCTTAGTCTATTTTATACAGATTTAATTTGAAAGTTCAAAATATATTCAACTCTGATATAAAATCTCATGTATGAAATTTTTTCATTAATCTTGTCTAGACTTTGTCTAGTTGAACTAGAAATTTATATTTTCATTAAACTTGTAAGAGAAAATCTTGTAATATCTTATTTTTGCGAGATGAGATTAACTTTTGTTCATTCGAGTTGCTTTTGCTTTTATTTTTCTTCCAATTTTATATAACAATATAAAACTTATGTTGATAATATTTGAAAAACTTGTTTAAAACTTTAAGAAAAGCTTATTTTCTGAAGTTTTATCCTTGATCCGTTTCGTCGTATACCAATTTAGGAAATCTGGCTATTTTCATGTTATTATAACCGACAATTTTCAAGATGATGTAAATGAAAAGTTTATTTGAGAGGTTGTAGACGATTCCTCACACTTATTTCTCTCTTTATCCGAATAAGCACATTTTTCTAGAGGATATATGACAATGAAATGAATTTCTAGGAAAATCAGAATATGGGCATAGTTTCAGAAAAAAATTATTTAAAAAATCTAGATTATGCGATAGATAAAAGAAAAGAGAAGTTTAAAGCGAACTTAAAATACATATAAATGGAAACTGATTATTAACATTTTTTACGATAATAAAGGACTTAATCAAATTTATGCAAAATTCTAAAGGTTTGAAAGACGTGAAATTTAGGAAAGGAAATTTTGTTCATGCCACGTAGTTCATTTTATTGTGTAATGTCCAAACTAAGCAATCTTAAATAGCAAGGTGAATTCGAATTCAGGGTCCAAACTTATATAGGAGGTAGAGAACAAGAATAACAAAAAATATCCGCATAGGAATTCCAGGTCTTGGTTCATTTTATACTCATAAACAGAGGTTATCTCAATACAATTGGGAAAAAAATGTTTTTAATTTCTTTATTATTGAAAATATTTTAATAAAATTTTAAAGTATAAGTGCAGAAATGCATGAGTGTAATTTTGCAGGATTAATAGGTGGAAATTCATGGGATTAATAGAAACAAATAACAGATCAAAAGAGAGATATAGATATCAATGGTGTCCTCATTATTAAGTGCAATGCATAGAAGAACAGTTAAAAAATTGTTATTGAACTCTTCAATTTACTTAAAAGAATAATCAATTATGCAGAAAAATGCAGGTGAAATTGATGCAATGAATTATCATAAGAAAAATAAATATTTTAAAAAAAGGCGTCATTAGGAAGTAGAATGTTTACAAGAAATGCTCAAAATTGAATCAATAAACAATTCGTAATCAGCCAAAATTTGTATCACCCAGTTTGGAACCAACCTGCAGAGTTCTTAACAGAAAAATAGTTTGGCTCTGATTCATAATATTTTGTTTTGAGTTTGATAAATTTAAAATTTTTATTAAGTTTGATAAATTTTAAACATTTTTTATTATGCAGCACCAACCATCAGGTACATTGAAATATATGATTCATAAAAATGCATATGGTCATATTTTAAAAGGCAAATTAAAAATTCTGTTCACTATTAAAAATATTCTATTCTGAATTTTAAAACCAATATTTTATAGATTTTGAAACCTTTAGAATAAATAAACAATACTTATATGTGATAGAAGAAACCAATAAATTTTAAAATGGTAAACATATTAGAGCTATGTACTTTATGAAAAATGTCTTGAAATAATGTGAGAAGAATGAAGTCATTGTATTTGTTTAGAATTCAAACGCAGATGCTCTATGAGAATGTTCCCAACTGTCATTAGGCATTTTTAACGCAGTAATTATGAAAATAAAAATTATTTTTATTTCTAATTCTACAGTTCCATTCATATTTATTACCAAAACTATATCATGATAATAATTAAGTTTATTGCATATCTTTTCTAGTTTTTCTCATTTAAATATTTCAACTGATTCCCTTATTATTTGCATTTTGGAATTGTTCTAAAACTTTATATAAGTAATTATTCTATATTAACCAATTACAAAAAAAATTTACCATTGATAAAATCATAGTTAATCAACTAATATAACCAACTGTAATTCTCATTTCAGTTAGTTAATTTATGATGTTGATAAAATAATGATGAAATTAATTAAAAAAGTTATTTAATTAGCTTTATATTTTGGAACACGATTATTTGTGTCAAAAGTAGAATTAATTTTAAGTAATTGATTGAGTGAAAAAATAATATTATTCTCAAATGAGAAAATAAGTTTTTTTTTTTTCATTTTATATAGAATAATTTAATTACTTATAAAAATATTTGGGTTTTAGTGCATTCTAAAAGAAGAATATATATCTTAATTTAATTAATTTGGCTCACATTACTTGGAATCCATATAATCCATATAACTCTAACTGGAACTATGGAATCCCTATACCCATATCAGAGAAATAGTGAAATTGTAATTTAAATGAAAGGAAAAGTATATTTTCTTTCAACTATTATTCAAAGGAATTTAAGAATTTATGCCAAAAAAATCACAAAATGTTTCAAAAGATTTAAGTACATCAGATATTATTTCAAGGAGCTCAATGTATTTCGTCCAAAGAAAAAGTGAACAAGAAAGGCAAGCAATGTACTAAGGAACGTTGGTGACAATATGTCTCGTGAAAAATTAGCGTGCTGGTATATATGTACCTTGTTTAAGTCTAAAATTCATGTTTGTTTTTGACCATCTCAAAATCAAATTTCTAACTCTTATCAGCTGGGTCAAAAAAAAAAAGTGAAACCAATTTAAACTGGTTTTAAGTAATCCCGTGACTTTGAATAAACATGTGTACTTATTTAAAAAACCATTATTTCCTTTC
>JAOUZG010004505.1:1147159-1165475 GCA_026289955.1 Argiope argentata | reverse complement strand
AACGGCATATATATATATATATATATATATATATATATATATATATATATATATCCTGCTGTTCAGCCATTGAATTTTTTTATCAATGTTTGTTGGACATTTGAAGGCATATTAACTAATTATCCCAATAGATGACTTTGTTTTGTTTGCATAGTCATCTTAAATATTACATAATTTGGGAAACTAAAGTATAAATTCCATCTTTGATGCAATAACTGAGCCATGGGTATTCCAAAGTAAGGTATATCGAAATTTTCTCTGCAACTTTTTAATATTAAGAGAAGTGCTCGGTAGTTTTTTCGAATATATATTATAAATGACATCCACAATTTTTGTAGATTTACGATTGTTTTCGTTCTTGAATTAGATTATGATAGACACATTCTGATATTTTATATTTTACAAATTTCATTGCTCTTTCTTTTTAGCAAGTAACGATAAGTTATCAAGAATATTGAATTTTTGAGATCCCTGCCTTTTACTCAGATAGGTAGATATTTAGCCCATATTAACATTATTCTAAATTTCTTTCTCTTTTGCCTTTGTGTTTCTATGTAAACTGGCATATTTATAACCCCTTATTTTTTGTGCTTAAATTATGCCACCCTTGGTGAAATAGATAGAAGTTTTAAAATTTCAGAATTTTCTTCTATTCATCCATGCAACTGCTAAAGCAAGTTTACACATATGTTAGTATATGCTAAATTATTTCAGTGCCTAAAAATTCTTGAAAATGGAGGTTTGTATGTCAATTTGAACCCCATACTAAGCTACTACAATTTCGTCATTTTTCCGTCTTTCATTAAGAGAGTCGTAACTAGTTAATAATTAAAATGATACAAATAAGACGCAACTCCACCCAATCATTATATTAAATACTATGCAAAAAGAATAAAAATTGAAAAATTAGGAATAAAATTTACCAATAACTGAATCTCGTAATTCGACAAAAAACATATTGGTACAATAACTGGAATAAGGTTGTATTTTCCTTCAAGAAGTGTGCATTCATTTCAGTTTTACGATTACACGTTTCTAAACACTATATTTTTTAAGTTTCCGTTTAGGAAAATTTCGAACTGCTTTGGTTTAAGGAAAAAGGGAAATGAAAAATAAAGTTTCTAAAATTAAAAAAAGAAATTGTGAAGAAAATTTTCAAACTATGCAATAGTTATAAAGGAATCAAATTAGGACAGCCATATTGGTTGCAATATTCTAAATAATATTCTTACTCGATTTAATAATCATTTTCAAGTACAGTTCGTAATTCAGACTCACCAATTACAAAGTGAATCAAATCAGGTTTGATCCCCATTTCTTATAGAGTAAAATTTTGACAATTATATAAATATCTTGTATGTGTGGAGATAATACATTGTAATTCTTAGTCTAAATCGTGTTAACTGAAATTATTTTTTATTTGACCATCATTTCAATAATATGCAACACTTAAAATTTTTAACCAGTTTTTAAAAGTTTGACCAGTTTTATTCAAATATTCAAAACCTTTTGTTCTTTAAAGAAAACAGATTTAAGATAAATATGAAGGAATTTTCCAAGTATAATCAAAATATCATAACATTTTCAAACACAAATATGGGTAGCGATAGTCAAATGACAGTTTTAATTCTCAAAATACGTAATGACAATTCCCATCCACTGTAAACTATGTTCAGAAAAAGTTTCAGTGGGGACATTATCTTCTTAAGTTAGATCATTCATCATTTTCTGAAAGATTTGTCCAGAGAACTACTGATTGATCATCTGGGTGGTGTTAAAATGGCCGATTTGATAATATCTTAGTCAGGGGAAACCAATTATTTTCCAGCTTAGATAGATTTATTCTGGGTCGAATCACAGTCATTGTCTGAGGGAAGATATTTTAATCAAAGAGAACCTGAAGCTAATGACTCTATCACGTAATTACTCTTTTATTATAATTTTCCTTTAAGAATGTGGTAGTGATTCTTACAGTCATTTTCAGTAATTTTTAAGAGTTTTTATTAATGCGAGTTATGAAAGTATAATTATTATAACTTAATAAGTATCATCATGGTATTAAGTTTATTCTTTATAGTTTGCTGTGGTAATGATTCTATTTTAGTTTTCAAGGATTGCAAATCCTTTTTAGTATTAATATGTTTTAGGTATTATATTTCTAAAGCTATTACAATAGATTTAATGGTAAAATAAAAGTTCGATTTCAAGTTATAGTCAGGAAAACCTTCAATGAAATGCCATTTTTATAACATTTTGAGAAATGAAATTATTTGCAATATTAAAAATGATGTATATGCAGTCAATTTCAATAAATTCTTTGTTTGCTTTATGATATCAATTTTCTCTCCTATCAAAATCATGAGTATTTAATCTATGGTATTGTTAAATTAATGTTTTGAAAATATTTATTTATATTACTTCAGATGCATATTGTTAAAATTTCCTATTGTTGTAAAATTTGGCATGAAATTTTAGTGAATAAATGTAGAAATTACGCAAATTGCTATTATTTATTACTAATTATAACAGCTATAAATAAAATTTCAGAATAAACAAAACAATTTTTTCAAATATACACTATTATCACATTTTTAAGTATTAATATTTTTTCGTAATTACACATCATGAAAAAAGGGAAGAAAAAAGCAATGAAGGAATTAAAATGCAATAAAATATTAAAGGATTATTAACTAAAACTTTTAAATGCGTATACTTCCTCTTTGAAAAACACACAGATAAATTAAATTTGAAAAAGAGTTTAAAAACGTCTTTTAAATTTTCCTGAATCCTACTGTAAATAGCTTATCCCTATTAGCTATATCACTGGATATCATCCACTTCGACAGGGGTCTGTCTCTGTTGGTTGTGGGCTGTTAAATGAGTTTAAATGAGAGCTTGTTCAGAAAAAAGTTTTCAACCGTTAAACTCCTGTAACCGCTCATTAAGCAAAGAACATTAAAGAAGTTTAGATTTAAAGTTTATATATAATATAAGAAGTTAGATTTATAGTTCAAGATCTATAAATTATTTTTATTACTTTATAAAATGTTGTTTCTTTGAAGAGAATTGTTTTATAAATAGTTCTGTAAAAAGGTTTTAAGAATTTATCTGTTTCATAATTAGCAAGATCATTTTTTTTGCAATAACTGAAATATTTATATAAAGTGACAAAAGTATTCTAGTTACTTGTAAATGTTTGAATTTTTAATACATTTAATAATGGTTGATATTCAATCAGAAAAAAATTTGCAATTCATTAATAGTTTTATTAAATTACATTTGTAGAAGATAACTTTCTTTTAAAAAACAGAATCATTGAAAAGTTTTTCAATCCCAGGAAAAATATTCTATTAAAAAATAATTTCATTTAAGAACTTTATTATTTGAAACTGCAAAAGTGATTAAATTGGGTTCTAAAATCAGACCTACTGCAAGAAAATACCAATTTGCTCATTTGAACTGAATTATCTCTCAGTTTAAAATTTTATTCCAAACACTTATTTAGTGTTTGTATCTTTTCAATAACTAAAATCAATTTAGGTTTTGTTACAATAATATGAAAATCTTTAAAGCTTTATTATAACGGATTATCTGTATGTAAATGCTTAGAATTTCGGAAACAATTTCAAAATAGAAAAGTTCTGATGATGAGCTTTGAAATTTTATATACCTCAAACCAAACTCTGATTAATATACACTTATTTCAATATATTCCATGTACTTCCATAACATGAATATCATTTGCATACAAGCATTCTCACACATACTCTATTTTAGTTCTTATATATGGGTTTATTTGTATTTTGAGAAATAAAAAATAAGAACATTTCATTAGTTTCTTATTATGAACATTTCAATTTTCTTAAAACCTATTTACCATACAAAAAATCTTTCAGATTCTTGAAATTTGAAAGAAACATCTTTAAAATACGTTTACAAAAGAATCTGTTGCAAATAACGTTCAAACATAAAAATTCCTTATGCTTTAAAACCTTTTCCCTATATTTTAGTAAATGAATTTTATGAGGATAACTTTTATTCGATTTTATTCGAAATTAATATATAACTCAGATGAATTATGATAGTGCACACTGGATTAATTCCAGATTGCTTTCTACGTTCTAAAGATATTGATATGATATTCTGTTATCATTTTGTGCTCCTGTTTTACCTATATTTTTAATGCAATGTAAACAACGATGAAAAACATCAAAATGTATTTCCTATTCAACACATTTTTAAAACACATTGTGATTTTTATTTAAGGTGTAACAATGTAAGCAGGAAGTGTTAAAATAAATTTCCACATGTATACTCCAATGTATTTTGTTAATACAAACTGCTTTTAAGTTTGTTTTATAGATATACAAAACTCATTTTCTTTTAGACTTAATAGTCTTGTGCCTCACAACTTATTTCAACAATAACAAATGCTCTTTATACTGAATAAATAAAAGCAAAAAAATCTTATTGTATTCCTAAAGGAATATATTCTTCTTCATTTTCTGAAAAATTTCAGGTTATAAAAAGAAGCTATGTTTTTAAAGAGAATGTGTCTCCAAATTAAAAAAAAAATCATTACGAAATAGAAATACTGAAAGTTTTTTTTTCCAAATAGGAAATAACACACTATATTCAAGATATGAAAATTACAATGGAATGACACTTAAAAAACAATCTTTGGAAATAAAAATAACCAGAACAAAAAATGCGTCAAAGAAGGAATTCGTATGACAAAATATTCTTAATAATATCTTATCTTCTCTGTTCAAGAGCTATTGTTATTATTTTTTCTTTTTTTGTAATTTTAAAGAACTGACTTTTTATTTTATTCTAATTTTATTCTATTCTATTTCTTTTCTTCCTTTTTCCTTTCCTGTTCTTTCTGGCCTCGTGTATTGTATATTCTAGACATTCAGAAAATCGAACTAAAGCTACAGTTAGTCCCGGTGAAATATGTTGATGCTGAAAATTGAGCTATAAATTATTTTTTGATGAAACAAATAAAAACTGTGGTTGCAATTTTAAGTATATGCCTTTTTTTTAAAAAAAGTTTTATTCAAGAGGGAAAAACCATTATCTTGTGTTTACAGTAGATTTAGCTTATAAATTCATGCAGTTTTTAAATATTTTTATTCCTTTTTTTAATATTTAGTTCTGAGAAATTCTAGTTCTAAGTTGGATTTTCAAAATTAACACTAGGAATAAGATGATTTGGCACATACCTATTTCTACCAAAGGGGTCAAATTACTCCTTTCGACATTTAATTAATAAAATATATAAATTGGCTTATATACTATGAAGCTATAGCAAAAATTTGTATATTTTTGATATATTTGTTGAGATGTAATATGAAAATGCAGTTTATATGTGTTTGCTTACTAAAAAAATTGTTTATTTTCAAATCTAGGTTTTGAAGGCCATCCATTCTACCATCACGTTATACTAAAACATTAGCTCACAAGTCTTCTTACTAACAACCTAATAGTTTCCATTTTATTGACTTTCGGCTTCGACTTCTATCTTATTATATATACGCACTTATTAAGACATACTTATTTCTATATCTATACCCATATATATGTTTCATCAATCCATTACATAATAAAATACAAATGTATGCATTCTCGAGATATTTATTGGAATACTACATACTACCACTAAAAGTAGTAGTGGTAGTAGGTATACTACATACATTCCCTATATACATACATTCCTATACTATATAAAAACTTAAAAAAAAAGAAGAAAAGAAGATATTTGAGATTATATGTTTTATAAATGTAAGTAAAAATTAATTAAAATATCTTTATAAAATACCACAGTTATTCAATCAGCAGAGGGTTTTCTTGGAGAGGTCAAAATGAAACTTTAGTAAGTTTAATCCTGATTTTATTCTTTTATCATTTTATTGTATATTAACATAAATTGTTCGATCAAAACCTTAAAAATCAGAACAAACACGGGATGTTAAATCTGTTGTAAAGTCACTTCTTTGACATGGCAATGCGCTTGAAGTTAAATTCTCTTCCAGTGTCAAAACAAATTGAGAATTATATTTCCATTTTACAATGGAACCACATTGGCAGCAGTCAGGACGAATTTTCATGCTCTGTGTTTCTTTTATTCTTTTACAGAAAACTGCTTTCGAGTTAGGATAGAAAATCTTTTCGTAAATAAAAAGCTTTAAAATAAAATTTATTGCAAGCAATTCGAATGGATGTAGATTTATATGAAGAAATCAGGTCCATATTTGAATATTTAAAGTTAATATAGAATCTTTATACTTGGAAATGTATTTGCAAAATGGATAATGATAATAGAAGAAGAAGCCATATGCAATAATCATTAACCAAGCAGAAATAATAATTACTTGTATATTCAAGAACTTTCGTAAGTTCTTTTATAGCTTGTAATTAAATTAAATATTATTTAGGAAATTCATTTGAAAATATAAATTTGTATTTTCTGATATTACTAATATTTTCCCTAGAAAATGGAGCAAATAGTATCAGTTCAAAAAGTTTCAAATATGTAAATCCTATACGATTTTTGCCAAAACGCATTATGATACAATTTTACTGCTTTTATGAAATAAAGTATAAATATTTCCTAACATCTTTTTCTAGAAATAAGGACATTTAATGTTATTTTTTTTAATTTTGAAACTTCATTCTTCAAAAGTAAATATTATCAGAATAATTATATTTTCTGATGTCTGAGACATTAGTTAGTAAGTAAAATACTACAGAGTTTGTCACTTATTATATCTGAAAATTATCTAATGTCTAGAAAGTAATGATTTTAGATATTAATCTACTGAAACAATTCAAATATATTTCTTAATATTTTAGAAAGTTAATATCACTTCAATAAAAAATTTTATTAGTTTTATTTAAAAAAAATAAACATTCTTTTTCTAAGCTTGGATGGTTAATTTAAAATATATTTTTTTGTCATGAAACTTTGTATTTGATTGAAAAAAATCAATAAAAAATAAAGATTTTTTTAGTTAAATGTATTAAAGAGTACACAGTATTGTGTATACATGTATACAGTTCTTGCTTATACACGTACATAAATCTTGATTTCTTATTATTGAAATAAATGCTCTATACTGAAATACATTACATTAAAGATAAATTATTTGCAAGAACAGTAGAAAAAGTAAATATCTTAAAGTAACTAATTGCCTCAAGAGCCTTGCAAGAATGATTGCTTTCTCACCACACGCTCTTAGGGTAGTTTGTAAAAGCACTTAACTTTTCTCCAGAGAACCTTCATATTCAGGATGGTATTGCCATTTTTGTTTATCTGCTGCTTTAAGCAATTTATCATACTATCTGTCACTTAGCTTTTGTATTAAGATAATGCCTCTCGCTAGGGTAAAGAAGAATTAAGAAGAAAAAAAAATAAAATTTTCAGGTGCTGTTGCGGCTCAAAATATGTAAAATTAAACTTGTTTTTCAATGTAGCATTTAAAAAAACGAATTGAAAAAAAATTAGGATATTATGAAATGATTCACATTTTAAAACTGTATCTTTAAACATTTATGTTTTAATAGATATTTAGAAAAAAAGAAAACGTCATTTAAAATGTGTGATTACTTTAGATGTATATTCCACTAAATATTGGGTTTATAAATAAATTACTAGTAGAATGTTTTAAATTACGCCAAAAACAGTCAATGCCAGAAGATATTTGAGTATAGCAGATATATTTAATTAAAATAAGAAGCATTACATCGAAAATTGTCTTAAAATAACACAAATGCAATAATAGAATATTAAATTTACCTTGCTAAATATTACCATTAAAAAACTATGCACGGAATAGCATAGATTAGTAGGAAGTTAAATTCGTTTCCCTTGGGGTGTGAGTTCGAACTTTCCTGCCGAAGACTCTCCGTGAGAGAGGTAGCTGGAGCACGTTAAATAAGTCACAGTCCCAAAATCCTTCATGTAATACCACTGGAGGTACTAAATCAGAGGTGATCGTTCTCTGTTCCGAATCTAAGTTACGATATGTGGATTGGTGAATGAAATGCTCGAAAGAAATTCGCCCCGTAAAAAGGGGTTGTGACGTTTATGAGATAGCAGTCTGATTTTTCCCCTCAAGTGCTGAGAGGTCCATACTCTCAGAAACTACTGCACCTCTACCTCCCCTGTAAAAGTGGAGACCAAGAACAACAACCAACACACACTCGCAAAAGGAAAATAATTTCATTGATTTGTGTTCTACAGACATTTTTCATTTTCCTGCAATGGTGCAGAATATTAAAGATTGCATTTTAGGCTTAATTTTATTATTCTTTTAACTCAAGATAATTAAAAATTATGCTTAGATAAATAAGGAATTTCACTTCATTTACAAATATAAACTCTGGTATTTTGAGTTTCATTTTTCTCATATCTCATTGAGTAAACTACTTTCATAGCCTGAAACACTCGTTTATTGGTGCTTTATTAATAACTAGAATAAAATAATAATAATAAAGTTATCAAGCTATAGAAAAATAAAAAAAAATACGATTTGTAGAGGAAAATTTATTGATTATTTATACTTAAAAATATTTCAAGGAATAGAAACTTCTTCCTTTCTTGTTTCGATTAAGTCCCTGGAACAAATGGCGATTATCCATAACTATGCAGTCATAACTTTAAAACCACAAAGGGGAACAAAACTGAGTTTGATGAAGGAGAAAATCACAGCTGTTTTTCAGAGACATATTCTTGCATCTAATGTTTTTTAGATTCTACTTAAAATTAAAATTGTTTTTTTTATTCATTTGTTTGTTAGTGTTATTTGTAAACGAATAATTTATTACACTTGAAAACACAGAATGAAAAAATAATTAAGAGAATTATCGAGTTAAAAGAAATAACAGGGGGATTTTAAAAAATCAATTATTAAAAATGAGTTTTAAAATTATCTTTAATTTATGAAATTAGTTTTAAAATCATTCAGCAGTGGGTGTTTCTACAGATATTATGTACAAAAAATATTAAGCACTAAAACCCATTTTTATATCTTATTAAATTATCAAATATCTTATTTATCAAATTATTGAATAAGAGTCATTCTACTAATGTGAAAGTTTTTTACCGTATATCACCTCCTTTAAAAATCCTTATAAGCAAAAACACACAAAGAATGTATGCTATATTACCTTGATTATTATCATGATTTGTCTGATTTTGAGACTAAATGGGGATTTATTTTTCGTAATGATGCTCCTAAGTTTATTTAAGGACAGATCTTCCGCTAATAGCAATGACTGATATATGGTTGCTTATGAAACGATAAAGAAGAGTGTAATCAAGAAAAAATGGAAAACATGTGACTAATTATAGGGTGAATCCAACTATAGTAAGTTAATTTTTTTAACGTAAGCTTAATAACATAAGTGTTCATAAAAGAAGTAGAATAAAAGATAGTACATTTAAGAAGGAGCATATTACAATGAACATACTTATTCATCATTATTAAGTTGAAAATATAATCATTTTGTTGCTTTTCAAAGCTATATTTTTTCGTAATAGGTGAATATTATTTTAACTGAACATCATGAAGAAATATTCACCAACCTTCCTGCTGTTGCCTCGCGATTTCTGCAGGTTGTCAATCTCTCCATTTTCATCTAGCGTTTTTTGCTGTCGAATGTGCACAATTTTACAATTACATATTTTTGTTATATTATTATCATATAACATATAATATCAGTTCGCTTTGTTGGAAGAATATTTGAACTTATTTACATCGCATCTAAATAGTGATTTTAAAGAACTACGCAACCAGAAGGTTAAGGCTTCCATAAAATAACACATAAACCAAAAGAACTCATTGCCGTTGCTACGTTATATCAAACTCATACAACTTAATATTAGACTGGCATGTCAATCGACACTTCGATACATTCTTGTGTATATAGAAAAGCATTTGATATATTCTTGTGTTTATAGAAAAGCCTACGATATATTCTTGTGTGTATAAAAAGGCTTTCGATATTCGATATGTTTTTGTGTGTATAAAATAGCATTCGTTATTCGGCATATTCTAAAGTGTATAGAAAAGCATTCTTGTCTATATAGTCTTGTGTCTATAGAAAAGCATTTAATATATATTTGTGTCTGTAGAAAAGAATTCAACATATTCCTATGTGTCTAGAAAAGCTTTCGATATATTCTTGTGTGTGTAGAGAAAAACATTCAATATATTCTTGTGTGTAGAAAAAAAACATTCAATATTCGATATAGTCTCGTGTATATAGAAAAATATTCAATATTTGATATATTCTTATGTATATAAATAATAATTCAATATTCGATGTATTCTCGAGTGTAAAGAAAAGAATTCTATTTAATTAAAGAAAGAAAATAAAGCAATTTTTATTCAATTAGGGCCCTATTTTAAGTAATATATATTTTACTTATTTTAGTGAAATTGTTTCTAAATATTTTTGAGCGCATCCTTTTGTTGAAGCATCATTTTGACATTTTTAAATACTATTTACATAAGTTTCTAAAGCAGGTGATAATTGTATTCACAGAGTATATATGTGAATAGTGCAACAATTTTTAGTTACACTTTTTCTTTATCCTGATATCAATTTCTATGTATTTATGAAAAATAAATCTGGAATCGTATTTCTTAAAGAATGTTTTTGCGATACAGAAGTTTTTTTGGCGATTTTTTTTTCGACTTGCAACAACTTTGCGCTCTAATGACTGAAAATCGTAGGCGTATTTCTTTATGAAAATTTCCCAAATAGTTACAAATTAATTCCTAGTGTATGCAAGAGATTTCGGATCTGGTCTCACATGTTATTTTTTAAAAATATTACTTAAATTTATTTTTATTTAGAGAGAAACAGTATTGCGAATATTCTTCTTTTGAAAAAAGTATTCATCATCTGTATCATTTGGGATAGAGTGCTTTAAGCAATATATTTTTTTCTTGAATAGTTTTCTTGATTATAAATAAGGGAACTAATAATAAGGGATATAAAAAACATTTATTCGAGTGCAAATAAAAATAATTAATTAAAATTTTACTGCACAACTTGAACAAAATTCAGTTTCTTATTTAAGTAAGTTAAACAAAAAGAAGAATATTCAGCATGGAAAAGTTTCATAAGTATTTTTTTTCATGAGAAGAAATTATTTTATTTTAAAAACATTCATACGACGACTTTTTTTAATTTTTTCTTTAAAACCATTATGTTCCTTAAAGTTGAGCCCTAAGCAGCAATATTAAGTAGCTTCTAAAAATGTTAGAAAATTTTAGAAATATAGAAAATACATTTAATAAAGGAATAAAATCGTTGAAATTGCCAAAGCATAACATAAAATCGATTGTATTAACCTTTAAGAGGACTTCTCTGTTATCACAAAATTCTTACAATTTTAGTCTTTCAATACCCACCTAGAGTAATCTCATTGTTTCAGTTACTTGAGATTTCTGACAACGATGACATATAAAGAGAAGAAGAAAAAAAAGGATCGTATTTAACATTCTTTTATTTTGAAAAGAGAGTGCTTTAAAAAATGCTGAACATCTTTTAAGAATTACTTTATGCAAACTAATAGGTTATACCAATTTTAAGTTTTTGTTTTATTTTAACAAAATGTTAATTTCTTAAATTCAAGTAAACAAAATTACTTATTTTTCTTTGATTAAAACAGTGTACATTTTTTTCTCTCCTATGCCTTTAAATTCATGGGAAAAATCTGATAAATATTAAGACAAAAATCATTTCTTGATATACGTATAAATGTTTTTAAATTCATTTTAATTTTATAAATTGATAGCATAAATTGTAATCTAAACTGTGCATTAAATTATTCATTTATAGAATCAAAGGAAATAGCTAATATTTCAATGATTAGTTGGAATTCAAGTAATAATACCTGTAATATCAAAGAAATTTTTAAAATTTACGATTTTGCTTTAAAATACGATATGATATAAATTTTAACTTATTTTTCTTACTCCTTAAATATCGCAAGAATAATAATTGTCAAAGAGCATTTGAAATACATGTTTAAACCAGGTATGACGTCGATATTTCTAAAACACACACTATTAAAATTTGAAGTTATAATAGCAGAAAACCATTATAGAATTTACAGATTTTAAAATTTAAATTCAAATTATTTTAAAGAATACAGTCATTGAAGCCAATAAAATTTCAGAGAAGAGAAAGAAATGTTGGAGTATTATATAGGAATGAAATATAGCTAAAGTTGCGGCCCATTTCATACTAAAATGCTTACTTAAGGACTACGACAAAACTTGGGGAGTTTCATGTCTTTCCATCGATCACATCTTCTAACGGTCAACGGGCATAGATCTACGCCACCAAATACTTGAAATCGATATTTTACCTAAAGTATCTAAAAAGAACAGGGTCATAAAATTTTTATCGTTACGGTTATTTCGCGATCGCCATTTCATATTTATTTTCTGTGAGATTTCTTCTCATTTTTTCGTTTATCATCTTTTCCAGAAACCCAAGCAGACACACACACACACACAACTATATCTATATTTACGATCACAGGTCTGCCTCACTTGAGTAAATAGCGGATGGAAATGAGTAGGAAATAGGCACTCTGGGCTTGATTTGAATAATATTTCCATTCACTGTAAGCTACTGCAGTTAAAATCACAACTAAAATGCACAAACATTAAAGCTGCTTTTTATGCAAGGGATTTCTTTTTCTCTAAAAGCAAAATGCATGCATTCCTGTGTCCTCACCATCGGCTCGCCGAGAAAATCATAAAATTTTAGAGATACAACTTGAATAGGACATCGTGTTTTAAAATGAAGAGCTCAAATAGACAGAAGACGTCTGAGTTTCCTGGGTAAGTTATGTGCATACAGAGGACCTTATTAAAGAAAGTAGCTATTTTGTGATGTCGAGGCATTTCTTGTAATTTGAATCTTTTAGAGATGTCGTATTTAAGTAGCTGTTAATTTTGAAAAAGCATTCTGAACATTATGACAATTTGCTAGATAAACATTTCAAAACGTCTGAATATTTTTAAAATTACGAAAAAAAACCAATAATAAAATACCAAGAATTCTGTGATTTGAAATAAAATGAGCTGATTCATAGACATGTTTTAAAATTAATTTATCAAAAATTCATAATTTCTCGCTTTATCTATTGTTCATTTTCTTTGTTTTAATAAGTTATTTTTTGTAATGTAATAATGCTTTATGTAATTTTTCGTAACAAAATAATGTTTTATTTTATTTTTTGTAACATAATAATGCTTTATGTTATTTTTTATTAATAATGATTTATGTTAATTTTTTTGCAATGTAATAATGATTTATGTTAATTTTTTTGCAATGTAATAATGCTTTATGTTAATTTTTTAATGCACACATCATTATTAAGCATTAACAAATACTTCATGCTATGTCTCATTTAAGCATTTATTAATTAAAAAAAACATTCTTAATATCATGAAAATTGTGATATAAAAATTTCAAAACTTCTAAATATTTTTAAAAGTGTATGCAAAATAAACAATAATACATTTATTTTTTGAATTCTGTTATTTCACTTAAAATGGAATTATTCATACATGTTTTAAAATTCCTTTATCTACGATTCATAATCCATCTATAATTAATCTTATTGGTTTCAATATCCATCATTTGAGCTGATTTATCTTCATAACGTTCTCCATTACAGATAAATTTATTTAAATAGTAATCCTTTGTAAAATCTTAGTTTATTAATCCTATTTTCTGGTTACTAAGTCGACATTTGTTCCTTACTCAATGTTTCTGTGCCGAATTATTATATTACATCTTGATATCGTGATCATTATCATATTATTTATATATATTTATACACATTCTTATCAATAGTAGTACTATTATTCTTCATTAAAGTTACTTTTCTCTGTAATACATGATTTATTAGAATAAGTGTTTTAAGTGAAATACTATGTCTCTTTTCTTTAATAAAAGACTAAAGAACGGATGCATTTTTTTACACTTCAAATAAAAATTCAATCACTCAGTAATTGCCAATTATTTTTGACACAGTGCTGCATTTCTGGAAAAATCTTTCATGTAACCTGAGTATAAATGTAGTCTTTAGTTTATAACCAATTATCTAGAATCATTTTCTATTCTCATGAAAGAAATTGTCTTAACTATGCAGCCTAGATGTTAGTAAGAGACAAATTGATATTCTGAATAATTTCCTGTACTTATTATTTATTTTTTCAGATTTTTTCACATATACGAGGATTCTGGTCCTTCTCTCTATAGTTAACTTTAGTTACATTTAACGTTGCATGTCCAGACTCATTAACATTAAATTATGTTACGTTGTCACAAGAAGTAATTAGTTTCGTCAGAAAAAGTATTGATGGCTCTGCTTCGAAGTCCTTTTCTGATGAATAATACAGTTAGTCCCCTTGTTTCAAATTGTTTCATCCTTCAGCAAATCAAGTTGTAAATAAAAGGGTTGGAACATTAACGGACGACTTGCTTTCATTTTTACAGTAATTAATTACATTAGGGAAAAAGTACTCCTGGTCAATAAAATGGTTTCTTTGTTTTACTTTGTTTCCTTTTTGAGTAAGTCAACTGTTTAGGATATAAATAAAATCTCTTAAAGGGAAACATGTGACAGGCTTTTATTTTTTTTCAAAAAGCTACTCCAGTTATTTTCAGATCAGTAAAACAGTATCTTGAAACGTGAATTAACAAGAGTTTGTATATAGGTTGAATTTAAAATGGTAGAATTTCCCTTTCTCCAATGTTATAAGAAGTAAGATTATGAAATCGTAACGTATTTAGATGTTACTGAAGGTTTTCTGTTGAGGAAACTGAGTTGTATTTACCTTTCTTTTATACAAAAGATATATTTTATAGTAAAATAGACACTATTAGATGCAACCATTAACGTATTATTAATATTTATTTGGTGTAATATCGCTTTTGTGGATTTGCAGGGACTGTTCTGTAAGATTTAAGAAGTACTTCACATCTTAAGAAATTTAAATTAACACTTTATATTTCCATTTACATATGTTTCCGTAAGTGATTAGGATAAAGATGAACTAAGTGAAAGTGTTTGTTTATTTGCTTTATACTTCTTTTTTAAAGTAGCTTTTCAGTATTTTATTCGATTTTACGTGATGATAGTACCAGTAATCAATAAAAAATAATCAGCGCATAAACACGTTAAGTAACTATAAGTATGTACGCTTTAGAGCTTTTATAAACCTTTTTAGATAGTTATGGATGTATGCAATGCTTATATAGATACATATGATTTATGAACTGTACAGAAAATAAATAAAAAAAGAGATAAAATATTAGATAAAGTTGTTAATTCTTCTTTTTTGCCATTGTTAATTTTTTGTTAGAATTATTCTATACAAAGTTGTAAGAATATTAGTCTTTATAAAAAAATCATGTGCGTGCGCGTCGTGTGTGTGTGTGTGTTAGAAATTTGTTATTTTCTTCAATTTCAAATTCCATTGATATACGATAGAAATCTTATCAGAAAATTTAGGAATTTGAAATGAATTCAGAAAAGAAAATATATAAGTAGATATATCTTGGTATGAGAAAAATCGGAAGAAGAAAAACTAAACCCATCTCTTCTTACTATAAATAATAATATTATTTGAGACCCGTCAACTCGAAGTTTGAAAAATGAAATCGTCGCGTCTGATTTTCCATAAAAAAGGATAAAGACTGGAATAGGAATAGAAGAGGAAGCGATGGTTGGCCAATACACATGCATTCGCAAACTGCATTAAAAAAAGACTGCAAAAGTAGAGAATGTGATGCAATCAGTTTAGAGAGATTTCAAGAATTTTTAATTAAATCGAGCATAGAAAAGTGAAAGTTTTGCTTTAGATCAAATTTAAAAGTCCCTTTCCTTTCAGAAAGCAAACATTTCGATTTTAGTGTGGTACATTCACAAGACAAAAATCTAGAATCGAATCATGAACAACAATCGAATATATGTGTGTGAATTTCAATAAAGTTTTTATATTTTTTAGTCATAATTTTGAATTATTTTTAGTAGTTTCCTTTGCATTACAAATATTGTAAACAAAGAAAATACACTCTAAAGTGGGCACACAGATTAAATTGTTTGTTGTAGAATGTAAATTTACTTCTTGTAATAAATGTAAAAATGATAATGAACTGTTCACAGGTGAAAAAAAAATTAAACATTTTTTTTCTCTTCCAAAAGCAAATAGATTTTTATAAATCTTATTTAAAAATTGGATTCATTTTTAAAAGTTAATTAACTATTGCAAGTGATAGGCACAGCATTAGTTTGCCCTTTGGTAATAATCTAATTAAAATCAAAATTCAATCTCTTCCCAAATGCTTCTTTTTTGCCTCATAAATTTTATTCTTATACTTTTTCTTCATTTAAAATTTTTTAAATATTTTATTTTATTTTAGTATTTATCTTTCATAGCTCAATCAAGCCTATTAATACATATTTCCTGATTTTCTAAATGGTAAGAGTATTATATAGAGTATTCTTTACGCTCAAATTGCTTACAAAGTTATGAATATTGTAATAATAAAATTAACTTAGTTTTGCAAGACTTTTATTTTTTTGGATATTACCTGGCATATGAATTACTATAAATTTTTGAGATTGCAATTTGGAAGTTCTCAATCAAGAAAATGTAATTTAAAATCGATTTAAAAGCAAAATTGCATTCATAATATGAAAAAGATAACTTACAATAGAAATGCTGCTAAATCTTAAATAATTTCGAAGTACAAATTGGGCATGATAGAAAAATTTATCAAAATTATGTATTTTTTTCACAAACCAAGTATAGAGAAAGTTTAGCAATCTGCAAAAATTTCAAATAAAATATTTTGATTTTTTCACATTTCAGTCTTATTTTAGAGTGAAAAATTCATCGTGTATTTCCGTATATGAGTCCGATAACTCATAAACATCTTGAGATAGACGGATTGAATTTAATATGTGGAAATGCAACTACAATTGCTGATTTTAATCAATTGGAATCAAATATTTAAATAACGTCTGTCTGTACAGCTGCACGACCACAAGTGGACTGGATCACTATAGAAAAAGGTAGTTTCATAAAAGCTCACAAAAGCTATTTACATAAAATTCGATATTTAAGATTATCATCTAAAATATAGAATTTTATTCAAAATTGAACAAATCCACTTAATAGTTTACTATCTGTTAGTCTGTGCTTTCATACGCATGACAACGCAGTACCTCATAAATGCAAAGATTCAAATCAATGAAATTTGGTATGCGATCAAATCCCTACAATTATGGCCTGAAATTTAGATGTTATTTTGATTTTTTTTCAAGTTTTGCCACTTTGCCGACACAAATATGTTCGAAGTACTCTACTTTTGCTACAGGTTTATGAAAGTGGCTAGACTCTGGATATTGCTTTATATTTTTCAACTATGGCTCACTAGTGTCATGTAATGTTCTCGCGATGATACCGATGTTCCACAACGACTAAACAAAAGAAGAGGGCTCAGAGCCACCATCCTAGCTCAGAGGTATCTTGCCTTCCTCGAGATCTGGTTGTCCCGGGTTCGAGTCTCGGTTAGAGAAGGGATGTTCTTTGTGTACTATCTGTGAGAGGAATAAATGTGTCCCATCCCCTGTAAAAAAGGGACTGCACAAGCGAATGCGTGAGTGTGCAGCTAAATAGCACTTTCGGCCCTAGTTGGCGCTACTTCAAAAACAAGAGACGCTCATGTTGCCTAAAATCGCTGGTAGCCGTCACCGCACTTGCCCATGGTCAAATGCCATTAATAACAACAAGATAGGGATAAGATATCTAATGGTGAGAATACGAGAAAATTTAAAAAGGTCTTTAAAGGGGTTTTGAAATGTTAAATGGTGTGCTAACATAAACAGTCATATAAAATTGAGAAACGATTCTTATTTTATATAAATATTTATACCCGGAAAAATAGGTACACTTTATTTACTGTTCCTTTTTACTGTTATTTCTTCCAACCCAATTTACTAAAATATACCTCGATCACAAAAGAAAAAAGAGCCAATTATATTCCAATTTACATATATAATTATGAAACATGGAGAGCTGATAATTATAGGAAATAAATACAATTGTACTTAAAATGGCCGCTGACCTATGCGGTTATTGTAATTAACAACTCTCAGGAAAGATAGCCAGTTCACTCATTTAGTCAAAATTTATATTTTAATTAATTAGGAATAATTGCAATAAATATTAGTCAATAACCAAGGTATATATATATATATATATATATA
>JAOUZG010004505.1:1135634-1146759 GCA_026289955.1 Argiope argentata | reverse complement strand
ATAACAATTCAAGGTGCACGTAAATACCTAGGACAATTATAATATATGAAAATATTGTTTATATGGTAGCTATTGAAAAATGTTCTAAAGTTTAAGTTTCCGCATTTTATGCACAAAAAGATGTATACTGAGTTAATTAAAATCGTTTATTTTCTTTTGAGTTCATATCTTGCGTAACTGATCATAAAAATATTTTTCATCCATTTTCTTATCATTCAAATGCATCATCACAGCATTTCCAATTTAACTCTAACGAGCTGGGCTGTTAGTGCTCATTATTTTCAATTTGAGATAGCAAAAAAAAGAATATAAAACTCTCCTTTGATATTTGAATGACTATATTTGCTGAATTAATAAATTAGAAGGTAAAATGTAATTAAAATTAGTATCTTAATTTGGTTTTTAATAAACCAAATTTATTATTATGATACATTTATTTATAAATAAATTTTGAATTATAATAAATAATTATTATAATTTATTATAATAAATAAATTTTGAAATAACTTTGAATAACCTTTAATAAATTATGGAGTATGAAATTGTTTCACAAAAAGTGGGGTAAACTTTGAAAGTATTTTAAATATGTCACTTTTGAAAATATTAAATCTTAATGAGAAAGGTGAAGAGTTTTAACTCATGGTCTAAGAATATATTAAATCTGAATTTTTGTACCATATTGTTAATATGTTTTTAATGTTTATAATTATATAATTTATCAAAAGGATTATCCATACTCTTGATGTATTTTATCACTAAAATTAATGCAGTTTTTTCATAAATAAAATCAGTATTCAAAGTGTAATCCACGCATGGCACTTTTAGCTATTACGTTAAATATTTTCTCTTATTTCCCAGAATACTTTGTGTCTGTTAAGTCCATGAGGCCAATGTTATATATTACATAAATTGAGATTATTTCACTTCATAACATTTATGTATTCAATATTCTTTCTAGATATCAATCTTGATGTATAATAGTGTTTCATCGTTTGGGAAGATTCAGAATATTGAAAATTCAGTTTCAAAGAATTACATTTCTGCGCACAAATCATCGCATTTAAATATTATAATATTAAATTATAGAAATATGTTATAAAAAATCAAAACAATCATTCCTGAACTATGCTGGAGTCATTTAGTCCTGTCTCCAGATATGGTTTAGATTGTAGGAAGCCTACTAGCTGAAGCTCTACTTGCTACAGAAAAGGCACTGGCAAGCTCAGAAAAGCAAAGTAGTGGATGGAAGAAGAAGCTGAATAAAAGAAAAAAAAGATTGTTATTGAAGTTATTGTAATGTCTAAAAGGAAAACAACGACAGATGAAGTGACAGAAGAGCTAGTTCAACATCAGAATTCGCCACCATCAATAATTCCGGTTAGGAGACACTTTCCTAAGCAGAAAATTTCAGCAGAGAAGCAATTCGCAAACTTGTTTTAGATGTTAAAGTCAAAATCATCTGCAGTGATATCATAACCACAAAACTTGAATCGAGTAATAAATGGAAGGTAGTTACATTCTTAGAGGAAATATCTTTCTTAATTTACTTTAGAGCAGAACGAATACACGTTTGAAAAATGCACGCATAGGCGCAAATTCACGACTATTTCCTTCGAATCATGAAGCATGGAAGTGAATCTGTCATTCTATAGGCAGCCGTGAAGTGGTTTTCTGCCAAGCTAATTGTTACCCTGATAGAATGATCACTGCTGAGAAGAAGTTTTTAAAACCAAGTCCATCATATGCATCTTAGCAAACTTTATTTCCTGCAGAAGAGGAAATTTTCTAAGGTGATAATACTCCTAATCAGGCAATCAGACTTCTCTAATTATGATTTGAGGTATACGAAGATGAAGTGATATATACACTTTTTAGTGCACGCTACAGTATAATTGAACCATAACGATCTATTTTATAACGTTCAATCTGAATTCGATATTTTACACGGCCATTTTTACGAGATGTTTCACGATATATATAAGAGGAAGAATACAATGTTCCTTTAAACACTATTAAGCTATTGTATATGATTTGATTCCTAAGTAATCCAAGTTCTTTTACATACCAGAGATATATACTACACTATATTAATAATTTTATTTCGTCTTTTCGTTTGTTGCGCTTCCTTTATATAGTAAAAGCTTGTAGTTTGCTTAGAAACCCAAATGTTCTGTTAATTACTGATATTCCGAAAAAATCTGATGAAAAGAATTATTGCATACTAATTGATCAATCTCTGATTAGTTTTACATGCTGTTGCGATTTCATAAGTTTTTCGCCTTTCTTGGTCTGATCCACTCTAAAATTAGGAATTACAAATTGAAAAAAAAATCCTCATTTTTGAAATAATTCATGGAAGTTTTACAATGATTCTCTCCCCTGCAAACACGGATATCAGCAGTTCTGAAAGTTTAGGAATTCATTGTATCCAATGAGCACACTTGTATATTTTTATACTAAGAGAGCAGTTTTAGCCGTACTGATTTAGTGGTATAATTCCTATTTAGGTGATATATAGACATCTGTTGATTGCATATACTCAGTGATATTATATTTTAGTCCATTAAAACATTTTTAAACATAATAGCAAATCGAATAATTTTTTATTAAATTCTTACTTTCCAAAAATACCAATTAAAATCCTTTAAATAATAAGATTGCTCTGAAAAAAATATTTTCTAGTATATTTATAACTCTTCTAATGTTCTCTGCTTGTTTGAAAACATGTAAATACAAAGTAATGTGTTTTTGGGAAGAAATTAATTTAATTCCTTAAATTTTACTTTGCATTGAAAAATAAATTTAAATATAAAATTAATTTAATTTCACCAATGGAAATGAATTTTATATATGAAAATAAAAATGTAATACAAACGTATATTTCATGAATAATCTTATTAGTATTTTGGAATATAAACTCTAATGTCTCTAAAAAGGTACGTAAGTGTACACAATTAAATAATCCTTATATTTTTTGAGAAAAAAAAACATAATTTCATTGCAAATAGTATGGAAATAAGAATTAAAATATTTGTTTTCTATATTTCCTATATATCTAATTTCTTTACAGGCAAAGAATTGTATAGATTACTTTGAAGATAAAACATTTTCAAAACTCAGTTATCAACATTAGAAATCGATCTACAATGATTCAGAGATCATTCAATTCCTTGAAGAAATCCAAGGTCTTTTATGCCCCTTTTTCTACCCTTAGAAACTTTTTTGTGCATATCGATCTAGAATTCAAAATAAAAAATAATTAAATATTCAAAATGTTGCTAAAACCCCAGATTAATAAATTTTATTGAATCCTCGGGCATTTTTGCTTCAAAGTCCAATCAATAAAATGAAGCAGCAATTGCAGCATTCCCCGACTTCAAACGGGAATATAAATATATCATTCAAGCATTTCAATGGCGAGGAGGTCATTAAAATCATCTATACGTCTTAAGAGTCACATAGAGTCTTTTTCCTTTTCATAACATAAGAGAAGGCTTGGATTCATTCATAGTTTGGTGCATACGGAGCCATTTTCAGTCGTCATAAATAAACTTTAAGTGCACATTAGATTTGCATAAGCCATTCAGGATGGAAATAAAGGTAGATATTAACGTTCGGATTAATATAATGGATAATAAATCATCAGTAAAATCGTGATTCGCTAACTTTATTCCTAAACATACTTTTGATACTATTCTCTATTTAGACGGATTGAATAGAAAACATTAAAGTAAATGATTATCGTAATACAGAAGTTTCAGTCATAATGATGCTTTCAAATAAGTGACATTGTAATGTAGAAAATGTATTATGAGTTAAGAGTTGTGTTTGAATTCCAAAGAATCGAAAAACAGCCATATAATAATATATCATTTAATACATAGTCTAATCTATTTCGGTTTCAATAGACATCTTTAAACATATTTTAGTTTTTATATATTTTGACCTTTAAAGAATAATTACATTTCAAAGATTGGAAAAACAATCATATATTTAAAATATAATATAATACATAGTTTTTAGAAATTTTTAAACAGATTTAAATTTTATTTCTTTGAGGTTTAGACAATATTTTATGTTAAATTCAATACACATGGAGTAAAGATAATAGAGTGTAAGTAGTTTATTAAATAAATTTAGTAGTCTATATTCTTTCACTACATGGTTGATATTACCTTTCCACAAGATTATAAGACCTGTCTAATAAATTATAAGTAGCAAAAATCGAAAATAATATAAAATATTAAAAATACCTAATTAATATATTATAATCTTCCATAAACTGTAAACAAGTGTTGTTTTAAAATATTGGTGCTTTCATAAAGAAACTAATAAATTAAAATAAGTGATTTAAAAAATGTGTATAGGAAAAAAGCAATTTTAAGGAATAAATATTCAATGAATAATGAATTCAAAAATTTAACTTCGAAAAATAAACAGCTTTATTGAATTTATGTATCAGAGTTAAAAATAGTTTAAATATTAAAACTATGAACTCGAGTTAATATATCTTAGAACTTTTTAAATACTTCTTTTGCATGTTTTGAATTAACTTTTTTGCATTTTGTAAAATGTAGTTGAAAGAAAGTGTAAAACGTACTTGAGTTTTTAATTTTTATATAATATTCTATTTGCATCATATAGCATTAAATAGGATGAATACATATAAATCTAGCAGAAATAAAAATAATGGCAATATTTTATTGATTCAAAAATGTCTGTACGAATACTTCCTTTTTATAATATTTATCAAAAATAATTACTACATTTTAGAATGTAAAAACACGCCTCTTAACACGATAGCATCTTCAAATGTTTTTGAAAGAGCATCTAGTGATTACTCTATTTAATTAATTATTCTTTACTGTATAGAAAATATGAATATCACAGCCTATAAAAGCAGTTATAAAAATGTTTGTATGTTTTTATTGCTTGCAAAGCTTTTCTTCACATTTATGAACCATCCTTTGTTAGACTAGGGAGTTTAATTGAATTGGGATATTAATTTTGATATTAATAGATTTGATGCTTTTAGCTCTTTATTTAAGATATTTTTTTAATCAATCGAAATGTGCTCAGATATATAATAAATGAATAATATATAATTAGAACAAAATATATTAACTAAAAGTGGACTGCAATTCTTATTCATATTATTAAAAATTACATTGAGTATACACCCAAAAAATGCGTACACGATTATTTTTAGAATAAATACTTAATTACATTCATAGTTGATAAGGTTTTAAAGAAAGGCTATTGTATTGTCTTTTGTTTTGTGTAATATTAACTCAAAAAAATTAAATCAAAAATAATTCATTTCACTTTATAAAGTAAAGTTTGATCTTAATTTGCAACTTAAATTAAAAGATTCTTTAAAGATCAGCATCTAAAATATATTTTCTGTTTGTATCTTAAGGATATTAATAATTTCTTGATTAAAGAATAACGAATTTAAATTTTCCCAAGAACTACATTTTTTGTAAATTTGCCTTTCGAAACATAAATAGTTCAATATCTTGAAGCAATTAGCTTTCTTCATGTTTGATTTGTTTAAAATTATTTTCCAATAGAAAAGAAAAGATTTAACTTTCAAAATATAAATTTGCAATATCTTTAAATGTACCATCTTCCTTGAGGTTTGATGGGTTATTACAATTTTACAATTATGATAATTAAAGTATGCATCCTGATTATATATTTAAGAAATGTTGTAGTAGTTCTTCATCAAGGTCCAACAAAATAAAATCAACCAGATCATTCACTTATTAAGATCAAAACTTTCATTGAATTTTGAATGAAATACATTTGCAAAAATCTGTCTGTCTAATTGCTCGAGTATCAATAAAAGTAATAATTAAAAAATACAAAAAAAGCTAGTAGATAAAATTTAATACATGTGTTCAAGTATAAATATTTTCCAGAGTTTGAATCAACTCCATTAAATGATTCTCCCAGGCTTTACTTTAACATGCATGTAAACACATTCTTATAAAGCAACAAATCGATTAAATTTAGCATGTGATTAAATGATTACAACTGCAGCTTTGTGCCATGGTTCAGTGGAGCTGCAAAATGCATTTTTAAAGATGCATTCAATAAAGCAGCTAGATTGAAGCCAAAGTTTATATTTCGTTTCTATCGTTTAACAATGACATGGAAAGTATAAAAGTCTTACTCAAGAACCACAATTTTATATGGAAGAAGGAGGATAAAACCTTTATTGGAGAGAATTAGAGGAAATTTTATATTGTCCACTCCTGAGACAATTTTCAAAATTCCTTCATGTAATGCGTCCATATTCCATGAAGTAATCTTATGGGCATACTTGCAAATAAGGGGAGCAGTTAATTAATATCAAAAGCTAAAAATAAATGTTGAAGATTTAGGAAAGCCTTATCACACAGATACTAGTTAACAGCTCAATCAGCAACTGATAATATGGAATACCAGTATATGTTTCTAATAAAATAAAAACTCCTAAATTTCACTGTAATTCCATTTATTAAAGATATATATGGGTTACAAATAAGATTAATGTTTTGAATATTTTATTTAAATGCTTTAGTTTGTCCACAAATATCAGTTATCATGCTTGTTTTAAGTAATTTTTGTATCAACTCATTTCTAAGTCATTACGGTGATTCTACGGTGATTTAAAGAGTGACTTAAAAGAACATATCCAATTGTCACTATTTGGATAGGATGATTTTTGAATTATATAATTAACCCCTTGTATGTCATCAAGAAAAACATAATTAATGGAAATAGTGATTAATTTAATCGAACTAATTTTAATAAATATTAAACACAAAATGTATGACTTACTTTGATTTTTTTCCTTATTAATAAAATGACTTCCTGACACATCACCTTAGCTTAAGTTTTATTTTTGGATATTTTGAATATATTGTT
This sequence comes from Argiope argentata, assembly GCA_026289955.1. Taxonomy (NCBI): domain Eukaryota; kingdom Metazoa; phylum Arthropoda; class Arachnida; order Araneae; family Araneidae; genus Argiope; species Argiope argentata. The sequence goes on along the minus strand of JAOUZG010004505.1, from coordinate 1,139,844 downwards.
ATAATGGAACTGGAGTAAAATAAACTGAAAAATTGTGATCTTAACTTATTGATCAATCATTATTCTGTGGCAGAAATTGTTAGGTGCAGAGATCATTAGATAATAAAAAATGGCGATTACAAACAATTCAAATAGCATATTTACTTCAATTCGTTAAATACCCTTCAGTACGCGAATCAATGTTTTAATTAACGAACCCAAAATTTTCCAACTAACTACTAAATTCCAACAAGTGCCTAATTTTTCTTCAAGAAAATATAGGCACTTAAAGAAATTTTCAAAGTTAGTGCTTATAACAAATAAAGAAATGCCATTCGAATACTTTATCTTACTTTCATATTGTCAAAAAAGAAGTGCCTTCACATTTTTAAAAACGAATCAGGGATCAATATTTATATCGGACTCACTGCGAATGTTTTGAAAAATAATATTTAGGTTAAAAATAATTGTGCTAAGTTAAATAATTCCAGTTAAGTTATACAAGTGGAATTTGCAGTAATTAATTTTGCTGTGACTTGGCTCTGAAAGGTAATTCGAAAATCGATATTTTGGTCGATAGTCAATCTTCTGCTGAAGCTATGAGAAGTGCTCTACTCAGGTCCGAATTTGTAAATAGAATAAGAACTAATATTGGTTTTTCTGGATAGCCGGTGAGAATAGCCTGGCTAGAGGCCCAAATTGATCACATAGAAAATGAGCTAACGGTCTTCTGAGACAAAATAGTGATCTTTACAGCAGAAGGAATGGATATCTAATTGTTTAATTTTTATAATTAATTTTAAAAAAAATTAAAACAAATATCAAACAAGATTGAAGAAAATACCGTTTAAATTATTATTCGGAATCTGGGAGGTGAAATATATGTATTTTTTTATTAAGTTCTAAGAAAAATATTTAATGTACTTTTCAAAAAGACATGAAGACATCCTGACTGTTAAAGTTATTGACTCATCATTATTTTCTACAGAAGAATGAGAAGAAAATATTATTATTTTTGTGACTGTGCCGAAAGGAAAAATTTGCCTAGATCAACAGTTTTGTAATTTAAAAAAAAAGAATTAAAAATTCATTCTTATATAATGTTGAGCATATTTATAAAATTCGAGATATTTTCAAAATCAGTGATTTCAGATGCTATAGACTATTCCATTTCTCTCTCTCTGTATATATATAAAGGAAAGAAAACTATTGCTTTAATAATCTTCTTTCTTTTTAAAAGTATTTTTTTTCTAAACTAATTTATGGAAATCGTTATTTATTTTATAAAAAAAATATTTCGTGTTTTTTTTTGTAGATTGTGATAACCTTTTGGTTTTTAATCTTCTCAGATATGATTTAAAAAACTGCGCATGCTTGCATAATTTATTCTGACATTTATTTTTATAAATTACATTTTGTTTATTTATTTTCATTTTCATTTTTTTGCCTTCAAGCAGTTTTATTCATTGTACCTTTACTATTTTTACTATATAATCATGCAATTTTCTTTTTTCCATCTTTTTCATGCATATATCTTTTGTTATTAATTTTTTTCGTCATTTTCACTTTGATATTTACAAGCCTTGTAAGCTTATAATCTACCCAACCTTACTAAGAAATCTTACTTCCTACCCAATCTTACTAAGCTTTATACTTTAGTATGATTGGTATGTGTAAGGCATTAAGAAGGCCAATGCCGTTAGTATGATTCTATGCACTGAAAAAAGATAATTTCAGCCTTTATTTGGTGGATAGTTCAGTCAACAAGACAACATAAAGTCATAGTGACAATGAACTTCTTTGATTCTTCTAGAAGTCATTAAAAGAAAATTTTAATTTAAAAAAAACAAAAAAGCTAGTAGATATAATTTAATACATGGGTTTAGCCTTTAAAGTTTAAATATTTGTCAAAGTTTGAATTAAATCCATTAAAAGATTCTTCTAGGCTGTACTTTCCCATGTATGTAAACGCATTCTTATAAAGCAAGAAATCGATTAAATTTAGCCTGTGATTAAATGATTACAACTGCAGTTTTGTTCCATGGTTTACTGGAGTTGGATCAGCCAATCTTACTAAGCTTTATACTTGTGTATGATTGGTATGTGTAAGGCATTAAGAAAGCCAATACCGTTAGTGTGATTCTATGGACAGAAAAAAGATAATTTCAGCCTTTATTTGGTGGATAGTTCAGTCAACAAGACAACATAAAGTCATCGTGACAATGAACTTCATTGATTCCTCTAGAAGTTATTAAAAGAAAAGGAAAATTTTAACTGTTCTCCTTTAGCTATCATAAAAAAAAATTCAGAAATTTTTGAAAGTAGCAATATATTTATTTTTCTTCTCTATTTAGGAATAATATATATTGAAATGAAATGAGAAATTCCATATTGCAATTTGAGAATGAAATATAATTTTTTTCGCAATGTTATAAAAATGTAAAGGCTTTTCTAATATTTAAAATATTTATATATATTTTTGTTTCTGCTTTTGAACACTTCTTTTTGGTTTTTGAAACTATTTTTCATAGGTTTGAAAATCATACTTTTCATAACGTATTGAAATACTATTTTAAAACATTTTCATTATTAAAAAATCCTGCAGGTAATTTTTTCTTGTTCTCATAAATTTCTTTTGGGCCCATTAAACAAACTCTGTTTAGATAAAATAGTAAATTTGAATAATAATGGAACAGTGCCAGAACTATAATAGTAGAAGTAAATAAAAACAAACGTTTAGGACAACGATGTTTTTGATTATGCTATGAACATTAATTTGTATTTTGTACCTAATTAATAGACATTTCAAGACATTTCGGGAATAAAATGGATTTGGAATTCTTTTTGTATGTTATTCTTAGGTGCTTTATAAGAATTAGAAAAAAAATATGATTACAGCTTGTTGTAATATATACTTCATAATAGCTTTTAGCAAGATGATTAATTATTCAAAAATCTCTATAATTTTGCCTTGTATTGTACATCTTTCTCAACGTTTCTTTCAACTCTAGCATCTTTCCATTGACAGGAATGTAACAAGTGTTGACTAAGTGCAGTGTTAAAAGAAAGAGCCTTAAAACAACCTAAAATTGCCCTTAATCCCTCACTTGTACTGTGAATCTGTGATTTTAGACCATTTCAGTTAATCCAGGTTTCCGTTAATGTTCCGTTCCGATAACATAAATTATTAGTCGCGTTCATTTATATTACAGAAACACATGATATATGTTATATTAGAAATCAACACAGTAATAATAATACAATTGTATACTGATTGATAATATGCATAAGGCACTTCAAACTGTTATATAACATATTTGACTTCTTGATATGTTATTCTCAATTTTTCTTTAATTGACTAAAAATAATGCTTGTACATGTTTAGCAAATTTTGTAAGCCTCAATTCGGAAATGTTACAAGAAGTTAAGCCACTAATACATCTGTCTCGTACGTCTTACGTGAATTGAAAGATTCATCAGAGAACGAGTGTCTAGAAAATAAAACCATATCCTGAGAAACGACAGAATAAGCAAAACAAAACCAAGGCACATGAGTTGAATTATTAACTTGCAATTATGGACCCTTTTTAAATGCAATGTGCAACCCCATCAACCAGCAAAATGCTGGCAATTAGAAATGAGAAACGACTTTTCATAAAGCTTGAGTTGCCATGTTGCAAACAAATAAATACTGATGAAACTTTGTTGAATAAGATTTTTCTTTTGCATAAATAAGCGAAAAATATCATAAACTATATTCTATGTTAGAGAAATGCTTAATCAAAAAAGAAAGAAAGAATGATTATTTCATATGTAAGACAATGAAGAATTAAAGGCTGCTTCATCTTTTTTTTAATCGTGTGAGAACCTGACATTGTTTTGGTTTGAGATTTTTGAAGCCTCAAAATGAGTAGCCGGCAAATTAGTGATTTACCGCAATTGAAGCAACAATTTTTTGCCTTTAGAGTTATTAGAAAATATTGCAGTAGGTTGTCACATTTGGTGATTTATCATCAATTAAAGGTGCAACTTCCTTTACAAATTATTTATTCTCTAAATTCTTAAGAATTGTTTTAATTAATTTGAGTCATTAAACCAGTTTGAAACAATCATGAGACTACATATGCGTTGACAATTATAAAAACAATGTTTTTTTTCTAAAAATTGGTCAAACTTCAAAGATTTGTTTGCCAGTGAGAAAAATTAAAAATTAAAGTCTAAAAAAATGTAT
>JAOUZG010004505.1:1114996-1135234 GCA_026289955.1 Argiope argentata | reverse complement strand
CCGATAATTAAGTCTTGCTATTGTTATATTCTGGTTTATGACTATATTTATAAATAAAGAGAGAGAGGGAAAGAGACCAATAGATAAGTCGTGAAGTTTTTTTTTTTTAATTTCAAATTGGTATAAACTGGATAAGGACCTAAATTAATTAAGACAAATAATGACTTAGTAATTAATATCGTTTTCACATGATAACATGAATTTTGCGATCGTAGATTCCATTCCCTTTTATGTTTTTTTCTTTTGATGTAAGCATATCATAAATGACAATAAAATGGATATTTAAGGATAGGATAAATCTTTGAAGTTGAATCCTTTTTGTGGTTTTTAATAGCGTAATTTATTAAAATATATATTAAAAAACCCATCGTTACACGTATGAAGAAATCGAAAGAATGAACACAATCATTGTGAACATTTTATTAACTAAAAAAAAGTAAGCATTATGCATCACCTCTTTTCATTTTCATTTTTATCTTATTTCATCTATTTGTTTAAAATGCTTTATTTTTATATCGTACCGCGGCATTATATCATTTGAAGTAAGTAGTCGGAAGAATATGTAAACCTGCACTCAATGCCATTAAAATTTCATATCTGGAAAGAAATAAAAACAGTGCCTTTGATAGTCATGTCGGCTTAATTTAGACATTTAATGAGTATAAGGCATTAATGGATATAAGTTGTCATTGTTGCTTAAATTGGACTTGCTTCGTAATTTCAGTTCGGTTATATAGATGTGCCGTATAATTTGTAAAATGAGTGTGATCAAATAATAGTTTAAGAAATTCTCCATGTAGTGAAAACAAATGTTAGCATTTATATATAATTTATTAAATATTTGAACAAATTATGAATTTTACACTTTTTAGCATTAAGCGCAACTTATGTTAAGTTTAGCGCAATTTATGATATTATACTTCCTACCAGGAAACTTATAAAAACATAAATGTTTTATTAAAATAGATTAAACTGAGTATTTTATATAAATTTCGAACACATAATTTATATTATTAAATTGATATAATTGATTGGTATCAGTTCTTAGTGTTTGATATAAATACACCCTTCATCATCTATAATTATTGTAATCTTTCTTACAAAACGAAAAGAAACATTCATTTTTATGAATTGTTACTGAATGCGCGTGGAATATTTTAATAATTTTTTTTTAAAATAAAATGTTAGAAAATTAAGCCATATTTTGATATTGCTTTATAAAAATTCACTTTTATAAAACTGAAAAAGTTACCCTTTTCAAAGAAACGCCCACGGTTTGATACTTTAGATTTATTTAAGATTTGATGAAATTAATGCATTAAAAATAACTTCTTTCAGTTGATATTTTATCAGAAATAGATTTATTTATGTGCCATCAAACATGGCAAAGATTTTATTAAACCTTAAAGGGAACAGCAAATCCAGAGATTTACAATAGAAAAATGCCCTCACAAGACTTCAAACGCAACGTTTAATAAAATAATGAACAAAATCTGATTTTTCCAAAAATAATACAAGCCAAACGACCATCTAATCTCAAAAGAAAACTGAAAGACTAATTTTAAAGTATAAAAAAAGAATGTCATCGTACATTCTTATTGGCGACCGGAAAAACAATGTTCGCCTAATGAGGCGTCAGGAGAGTTAAATGTCCTCTTTTTTCGCCAAAGCATTCAAAAACACACTCGCTGCTTTTCTTGTACAAAGACGCCATTCTTTGAACAAAACTAACTACAAAAACAAACTTTTTTTCAACCTGTCAAACCGTTGTTCTGTTCTCAAATTAAAAATTAGTAGTTGGTATCATGTGTTGCTGACAGTTCGGATATAAAACTTATTAACTTTGGCTTCATCTGATGGCATTTTATGTCAGATACTACGATTCTAGTTTTAGCTTTTAGTTCATTTACTGAGAATTACTTTTTTAGGCTTTGATGTGATTTTTGACCTTAGTACATAAAAAATCGTTGTAAAAATCTAATTATAAATAAGGAATGTTCTTGTAATTAAGAATTGCTCTTTCGTATCTTTAAGTGAAGAAATGTTTTAAAAAAATAAATTCAGTTAGGTAATTGGCAATCCTATTACAATGTCCGGTACATTGGAAAATATATCATTTTTACGTTTGAAAAATAGGCATTTTATATCCTCTTTATCTACCAAAGATTTGTTTTGATGATATTATAATAAAGGCCTGATACATTTATATACATTTTATATTTGGCTGATTTCGTATGTATTACGAAACGCTCTGTAAGCATGCAAAGGATGTGATTTACTTTATGATTTAACATGATTTATAATAAAAATAGATTCGTCGGGGTAAGTTTTTTCCTGTTTGTCTTAAAAATTATTTTATGAAATTAATGATCATTTGATGAAAAAATTATTTCTATTGAAATTTTATTAAAGCGATTGATTTTGTGAGAAATATCACATTAGGATTAGGAGAAATTTACAATGAGAATTGTAGTTGGGCTTCCTTTATCAATTTTCCAAATTCTCCTTAGTTTTGAAAATTAACAAATCAAATATTTATTACAAAATTTGCCCGAAACAAAAAAAGATGAAACAAAAAAAAAATTAAATTGAAATATGCTATTGTAAATTCCATGTTTTCATGTGAGAATAAAAATTATTTTTAAGTCATTGTTTTATTTAATTTAGGTCATCGACTTGTTTAAATTCGGTTTCATATACTCATGTGACAACCAGATTACTCACACGCCGATATTTATAAAACGATAGGTTTTTATTTATTTTTTTCACATCTCAAAATCATTTGAGTTTCAAAAATTTATCTCATCTCGACTTTTTTGATTCTCAATAACCTGGTTTAACTGGTTTGGAATTATATCTTGTCACTTTTTGGGAAGTGATGGCTTTCTTTTATCTCAATCTGTTCGAACTCCAAATCTTTTTGCTTGTGAAAAAAACTTTTAATTCAAATATATACATATACATAACGCTTTTCGTGTTCATTTCTATTTTTATCTCTGGTTATAACTTTTTACTGTCATGTCCTTTATTGGCCAAATAGGAGAATCAGGTACATTCATTTATCCAGTTTGATACTCTTTGTCAAAAAATTAAAATAGTCAAAAATATATAAGTCAAAAAATTAAAATAAGTCAAAATTAAGTATGTCAAAAAATTTCAAAATTTGTTTTATCATTTTGTTATAGCACTAAAAGCGAAAAATTCAACATAAAAAGCGGTAAATCACCAATTTTCTACCTGAGCATTTTGTGGGTTCTAAAATCTCAAACCAAAACAAGATCATGTTCTCACATGATAATAAAATATTTCTAACTCTTGAAGATTAAATTTATCTTCAAATTTGAATGAAACTACAAATCAAACTCATGCTAAATAAAATTAAAAATCGGCGATCAATTACCTGAAAAGTATTGACAATTATTTTATCTGCCATATTTTTCAATATTTGCTTACTTTCGGATAAATTTTAATAAACAATATTACTTAGCAATACCCTATTCACATATATTCTGCGATGTTGAACCCATTTTGTTTTTTAAAATGGAGTTTTACAAACTCGTTTTATTTGAAACCATAAACGAATACCTGCACTCTACCCAAAAATATCTATTCCCTTCATCGTCACTTCAATGAGAAGCAATAAACAGTTGCAGCGATAATCATTATTTTATTCATTTAGAGTTAAATCTTTAAAGCAATTATTTCAACGGTAAAAGCAATAAATCGGGTAAGAATTTAGAACACGGTACTTTCCCATCACCAAATTCGCAACAGTATCGTCAACCATTAAGATTGGTGCCAAACTGCCATTAATTCGTATCCGTGATCTGATAATAAATTTGGAAGAGAAAATATTTTATAGAAATTTTTTTTGCCGTAATTTGAACAGAGGAAAAAGGAAGTAGGTAAAATATTTCCCTGCATAATACAACTGATTGGAGTTTTATTATACTATATTGATTGCTAAAATGCAATATTTAAAAAAATACGAATATGCAATTTAATAAAGAGAATTCGAAAAAAATAATAAAAGCTAATCAGCTTCTTATATTGAAAGGGAATTGATATCAATAGAAAGATATTGCTTATTGTGGTTTTAAAATGTTTTTTAATCATAATATACCCTTAGTTTTTAGTGGAAAAGATAAAAATTTAGCAACTTTTAATCAATTTAAATTTAATTAATCAATTCAAATTTCTAAAGACTCTTTGTGTTGAGAAGTTGTTAAACAACAGAAAATTGCCATCCAAATTTCGTCTCTAGTCTTGGTGATTTGTGAAATATGGTTATAAACAATGTGTTCTGAGAAGGTAAACAGCTTTTCAGGCTCTAATCTCTAAATACTGCCAAAAATTGAAAAATACTTAATGCATAATTTGTACGATCAGAAAACAGCAAAATCGCCTTTTGAGTTAACATTCTATTTTTAATAGTGAGTTTAAGGGAAATGAAAATGTCAGTTTCCATTAACTTCTCTCCAATTTTGAATACAACGTTTCTGAATTTAATTGGAATTTTCAATATATCTACAATATTTCCAATTCTTGTTAAAATGTATTACATCTAATAATAAATAACAAAATTAAGTGAAATGATTTAAATGGTCTGCCACTTATTACGAAAATTAAAAATAAGACACGTGATGTTAAATAAGGCGATTATAAAAAAAGACATGAACTTCTCGGAAGTAATATCCTGACAACTAAAATATTTCCAGTTATTAATTTATTTAATTCAATGTCATAGTACTTAATATTAGTAGAAACTCTCTGCATATTATTTTGAATTAATACAAATCTAAAACGAGCTCAGTAGATTAATTACGTCACGATTTTCTGCATGCTGCGGGAAATCATCAATCAAGAACAAAAGCAGTAATTTCCAATAACATAAAATGTTAGTTAATTATTTTATCATTTCCCATAATTCACAATAAGATGGCCGTCACAATAACAGATGCGGCATTCTAAAAGAGAATGAAGATAATAGAATCTCAATACCGAGATTCCAAATGAATTTTAAGTGGCATTCCAAATGAAAAGACTACCAGCGCCTTTCGATTTACATTATTCGTGAGTGACTCTCCAAGTGGTTGCGTGCTTCCTAAGATAGGCCGCAATCTTCCAATACGCTTCCCAACTAGATTCATCTCCCCCTCCCACTTGCATTTCGAACAATAGAACGTTCGATTTCTATTAACGCTGATTTCTATCGTACAAAGGGCGTAGAATCCCAAGCCACTGGAACCTCAGGACTGTTGGAAATTTCTCCGCATTTGATACGATGAACTTGGTAATGGAAACTCTGGAGGAGTTGCAGTTTTAGATCGCAGAGTTATCCATATTGCTTTGGCGAAAAGATTTAAATTAAGACTGGGGCTTTTGGTTAATTAGTAAGCAGCTCATAGTTGTTTCATTAGTAACTTAGTGGCGTCAACTTAACCACAAACGAAACGTAACAGTTTAAGACTATATGAATTTCCAAGTCCTGAGTTTATTGAGATTCGATGGAAATCGCCTCTTTAATTAAAGCTTTATAGACAATAAATACTGTTGCAGAAACTGAGGATGAAAATTTAGAGATCATTCTTACAAAAGAAACGAAGTATCAGGGATTGGGAACGTAATGAAAATAATATTTGTAGAATTTCATCCAAGCAATTTCACCTGCTCATACACAAAATATGCAAAGAGAAAATTTGATGATTTTAAAATTCAACGTAAAATATTGAATGAATCTCTACGCCTTTGCTTTTATTAAGGTAGAATAATTCAGTATTAAATTGTATCAGAATTTCAGGGAAACGAATATCGGTTAGGTGGATTAATTTCTATTTAGAATCTTGACACAAAACATTTAAGCACACATTAAATTAAAGCAAATTCATGATAAGCTGACAATCCATTCTTTATTCTGTATTTATTATTGAAATTTAGCTTACGATTTGATTATTAGAAAGGAGGATGACTGTTATATTTGGCTAAAATGTTTATTTGTATAAATGATCCTTTCTATACATGCGTACAGTCATAGTCATATCACTGATTCCCCGACCCGCCCAAAGTTCAATCACTTTTTTGCTCATGATTCCCGGCCAATGACATATATATTTAAAACGATTGAAAAGATTATTAGATATGTCTTTATTCTATTCCTACCATTAGCTCCCAATCTCCCTATACATATTTATATATCTTGTTTAAATTTTCAATCGTTAATGAAAAACTTTTTATTCATCCACTCAAGTTCAAGTAAATTGTTTTAAACTTGTAGATGGTGACATTTGTAATTAGTAATTTTTTTATTAATTAATTAAAAACTAACTTTCTTCTTTCTTAAGATCTTTATTTACCCAGCGCCAAATAAATAGCGAATTGAGTTTTTTCCCACACTAAAGAGGTTAGGTTTGACATGGTTTAGATCGATTATTTCAAACGATTTTGTTAATTTCTTATTATTGAGGCATTTGAAATTTAAATGTATTAATTAATCGATTTTTTGGATTAATTTTGAAGTACTTTCGAATTAAAATAATGCAGAATAAAGAAAATAAAAATTATAATCTTTATTTCGTTACCCTACTTAGCGTAGAAAATGCACGCATTTCGCATTGCCTCAATTGGCGTTGAAAATTCAACGCTAGTATAATTTTTTATTAATTATTAATAGTAATTACAATTATTAGACCAGGTTAGCCTGGTTGGCAGGGCTTTATTTTCGCATCCCTTGGGCTGCGAGTTCAAACCCGTCAGCAAAAAGACTATCCACTCGCACTTCTGCATCACGAAGACCTCCTTGTTGATAGTAATACCACTAGCAATACTGGGTCAGATTTAATCGTTTTCTGATTTCTTTCAAATTTAATCGTAAATTAAGATCTGCGGATATGTGAGTGAAATACATGTATAAGTCCACTCCGTAGAAAGGGTTTGTGACGTGCGTGAGCTAGAAGTCAGAATTTGCCCTCGTGTGCCCAGGGGTTCATAATTTCAAAAAGTGTAACACACCTTTTTTCATTGTAAAGCCGAACATGTAAGCAACAACAACAATTTTAATTATTTAGTAAAAAGTAAATAAAATAAAAAGCAGTAGGAACTGACTTTAAAAATGATTTTTTAATACTTGTTTTTTAATGAATGAATCAATCTGTTAATTTAGTAAACACATATGTTCTTATAATAATGGCATTTTATATGATATTTTGACAGGTAAAACACTTTCCATGGAAATCTTTATTTTCGTTTACAATAAGAACTGTTCTTTATAAGTCCAAAGTGGTTATCTAATGTAATCAGAATACTACGAAACAGACGGCTGGAAAATTATTATTTCAAATATTCTGATATTTATATAAAATTGCTAATCTAATAGACGAGTTTTTTAATGACTCAGAAGTCTTTTTGCATCCTCAAGTAGAATACAGTTTAAATGTAGTGAATTTGTAATGAAAACTGAATTTTGAAAATATATCGGAAATTAAGTTTCTATAATTTGGTATGCTCAAGTTAATTTTAAAAGATTGCACCGCAGATTTCAAAATATTTTTTGTTTGAATAAAATTTAATAATTTCTTTTTTAGACACATAAAAATAATATGAATCCACTGAAACTACAAGAAGTGGAATTTCATTTGAAATCAAAATTAATAGGAGATGATTATTTTTATTACTGATTATATATTACGTTCAAAATTAATTGCATCCTAAAGGCAAATTACGAAATATGTCAAAAATTTAAAAGCCTGCCCATTACATATTACCATTTAATTTAGAATTTAATGTCACATAATTATATTTTTGTATTGATTTTTTTTCTTACAATGTTTTTCTTCTCCGTCTGAAAATTTTGAAATATTTAATTAAATGTTGATTGTATAAAATTCTTATTTATCCAAAGATCCGAAAAAAAGATTGTTTAATTAGAATCAAAGATAAGTATTTGATATTAGTAAAAAAAATTAAAATACATTTTTTTAAAAAAAACGAGAAGGAATTCAGATTGAAATATCATTTTTATTTTCAGAAATATTTTTTTAAACTTCATAGTTTATGCTTTAAAAGTTTTAAGAAAAATAATTTTTATTCATCAAAAAATATTTTTAACATCAATGTTTAATTAAAAAATATCATTTTATTCAATTACCTTATTTCGTTGTAATGATCCTAAAATCATTAAAAAAATACATTAATTACCTTTATTTACGATAATTTATACCACGTAAACTTTTTATTTTACATCAATTTATTTTTTATTTATTTGCGAAATAAAAGTCCTAACTTGAGAGTCAATCAATGGGAAATTTTATTAATTTGACAATTATTATTAAATAGTTAATTTTAATAATATCTAAGCAATTAAGTTAAATAATGCAACTCAACATTTTCTAAATAGGAATACTTGTAATTATTTAATATTATTAAATGTATTACACTAAATGTTTTTTTTTCATGTTTTTCAATCGCTAAATTTATTTGCGTTATCTGTGAAAAACGAATTAATGTTGCTTAATTGCAATTTTGAATGATTTTTTCTGATATAATATAACCTTTATATCCATTTATATATGCCAAACCAAACAAATTAGGAAATAAAGTGACGAACAGTCCAATTATTGAAAATATATAACGATGAAAAATTTATCCCTCTTAAGCCAGCTTTTTTGACATATTGTCTTAGATGGGTTTTATCAATAATACTCAAATTTTAGTCAAGTAACAATAAGAATTGTCTTTGTTGATAAATCTAAAAAGAAAAGCATTCATATGTAAATACGCAAAAAAAGTTTCACAGATTTTACAAAAAACATGTACCTCATTATCGAGACTGTACCAAACCAATGATTAAGACATCGATTTTAATTTTAATGGTTTATTTTGTGTTTCTCGTTCTTTTTCAGATTGTAAAACTATCAAAATGCATCATTAATATTTCAAAAATTGTGTATATTTTTATTTACTAATATAAAAATATAGTGTATGCAGAAAGGAAAACTTCAAACATATTTTTCTTCTTGTTAAGTTTTCTTTCAAAACTCTTAATTTTTTTAAAACTTTTTCTATACGCAAATATTTGAAAGAACTTGTATAAAATATATTCTTTACTCGCATTCTTTGTGAACATTTGTAGGTTTTCTTAGTAGGAAAATTACGAATTCGGTAACACTCTGTGCATCCAATTTTTCAGTTGTTTTTTATATAACATATAAATAAAAAATGGGAATGTTGTTAAAATTATCATAAGGTTTTTTCTCTTATCTAATATTTACATTATCATAAGATGTTGACGAACAATTCTGAATTACAGCTAAAAAAATCTAAATCCAAGCTAAAGTTTTATTTGAGAAAAAAAATATATGTCGGTAAAAATAATTTGGAAGTGAAGCAAAACGGTTTAAGAACGAAATTCAACTAAACGTTCACCAGAAAATCTATTTTTTAAAAACATAGATTCTAATGATGTGAACATTCTAACATTATCAATACATTATTACTCACAAAAATGAAAAAAAAAAATGCTAAAATAGTTAGTCCCTAAATTACTGAAATAATTAGCAATACTAAAATTGTATGTCTCTAAAAATATTGAAATAATTACAGTTTACGACTTATATAAGGAATTAAAATTACCTGTTTGTAACAAAATTTTTTATTGTATAATATAATTTGCCTGATTTCAATTAATTTAGTATTTTAATAAACATTTACTCAACTTGTTTCTTTATTGTAAAGATGAACTTATATAACTGAATTTTCACCCATTTTATGATGTATTAAAGGCTTAAAATCTTGCACATACTTATCTTTTATGTGAGAAGGCACTAGTGTTAATGTTTTTTAGGGTTTAAATAATGTCAGTGCATTAATTCATTTCAATTAGATAAACAATAAAATTGCATTACTTGGCTTAATGTTGAAAAAAAATAATTTCAAGATTTTGTGATTTTTGGGCTAATTAATTATAAGTAAAATACTGACAAGTTGAAAACGATAAAAATATAAAAGATAAAAATGAAATATGCTTTGTATATTGCAATGTATGCTGTCAGAACACAATTTCTTAAACGCCTAATTCCATGCAAGTTAAATTATATTTTTATTCATTTTAATTGTATCATTGAATGAGTGACTTTAGTATTGCAAACGATCCAAAAAGCATTATTAATCACATTTATTGTGTACAAAAATATCACATTTCCTGTTTATTATATTTCATACAATTACGTGCTCAAAAGGACATTTTTCTAGGTTTTATTTGATGAAGTAATTAATTTATTTCTTTAATCAGAGCTTTTGTAAACGCAATGAGAACGTGTTATTAAAAGCTGATTTTTTTAGATATTTGTGCAGATAATAACATTTTTATTTTTCGTTACGGATTTTTGTTGACGAAAGAAAACCTCATTCCCAAAACAATGTCATGTTCTGACTTGATGAAAAATGATTTTTTTCGAAGAGTTATAAAATTTTAAATGACAACTACAAATTAATTACTAATTAGTATTCTAAAAAATAAATGAAATAGAATAAAATAAACGGGACTTGGTTTTCTTCTCCTGTTCAAGACATTTAAAAACCGGTTAAGACTGGCTGAACCATAAAAGACAGTACCATTTTTTCCTTCCTTTGTAGTAATACAACACATCTGCTGCTGAAGCCAATTGTACGGTAAAAGCTTTCGACAATATTGCATTTTGGATGGGGAAAGATGCACCGGAAAACGGGGTTTTATAGCCGGTCACTATTGGAGTCTGGAAGCCGAATAATCGGATAAATTCACCCGATTTCAGACGTTCCCCCACGATAAACCCAGCATAATCTTCGGTCTAAGAGATTACCCGCGGATGCCCGTGCTTTGAATTACGAACCAGGCCTCCTTTCAGTGCAGGCCGGGCCTTCCCCGTGTGTGTAGCACCTTGTTTATAGTCTGGTTGCTCCTACACGGTGATCCCTGCTGACAAACGGGCTTGTTTTTACTAAGAGGTTTACGTGTCATATAAAGTTTCATTTGCTATGCCCTAGGAAGGGAGGACTCTGTAAAAGAGAGTCGAATTCTAGAAAGAATGTTTGAGGAAGAACAATATATTTCCTTCTTTAGTTTCTTATTTCGTAAATTCTTGTGTCTCTTGAATTCTGTAAAACATAAAATTATAAAAATTCAGTCAATTTAACTATTTAAATAATCACATTTCAGAGCAAATGCTGAAACAATAATACTAATCATTGCAGAAATGTATATTCTGATGATTATTTTCTATGTTCGCTCTTCCATGCTTGTTTTCAATTATTATAAATGCAAAACTTCCTATTCAATTATTTAAAGACGGATCATTTAATACTTCTAGATACTTGTTATAAACAGATGATAAAATATTTTCATTGACTAAAAAATAAGGAAATTAAAGACATTTAGGACTCTCTGATTTGATTAATTAAATTTATTGCAAACTTTCTAAACAATAACAGAAAATATTTACAATTGTTCTGTTACAGAAAAAAAATAATTCTGTTATAGAATTCTGCTTTGTTACAGAAAAAAAAGAGAATGCTACAAGAAAAATACAAAAGAAAAAATTAACAAAAATTAACGATTTATAAGCAAATGACGTTAAAAGAATTCAATGGTGAAACCCACTTCATGGTCATGATCAATTTGCAAATGTAAGCAATCGATATTATTCATCTATGAAAGTCAAATGCATTATTGATTTATTAACTGACTAAACTCAAAGAGTATTATTTAGCTATTATTAAATTTTATTTCACTTCTTGCAATTTTTGTATTATAAAAAGCTCAACGCATTGAAAAATTAAATAAAATATAAGTAAATATTTTTATATTGATATTGTAATTCTTTTGAATTTCTCCCAAACATTGATTTATGCATTAAATACTCTGACAAATTTCTAAAGAAAATAATAATAATAATAATAATGTTTGATTAAATTTTCATATATATGAAAATAAATTTGGAAATTAAACAGAATGATGTATTTATTTGTATTCACCAAAACGGAAAAAAATTAAGTATATAAAATTTGAATATCTTAATTAAGCGAACGTCAGAATATCTAAATATTTATCTGTAAATCTTAGTTTTACTATACTTTTAGTATACATTTTATTTCTAGAGAATCATGAGAGTCTTATTAAGCAGAAAAAGTAGAAATTGGGGAAGTGATCAGTCGATAAATACTGACTACTTCCAAAAATTGCAATGCTTTTTTTATATCACACAACTGACCATTGAACTTCTTACTTCGAAGACTCTTTTCCCCAAACATGGGAACGAGAAACTTCTGTTATGGTGATTGTTTTTCCTGTTGGGTAAAATAGTGACATGAGGCTTGAAATCCTCACTTTTGTGTCCTCTGGTCCAGAGTTGGCTTTTAAGATTGAATTCTAACTAACATGCAGAGTTTTGTTTATCAGGTTATCCCAGAGTCTTGCGCACAGTGAGGTAATGGTTAACTGTGTTGCCATTATATATATTCTATATTTATAAATTATAATTTTATGCAATTTCCTATGTGATTATGCTGTTTTCGCTGACTCAGTCAGCAATTTTAAACCGAGGGTGGGTTTTTAGTAGCACCTACAAGGGCCAAGAGCACGTCTTATCTACTCACTCAACACATTCGTATGCACATCCTCTTTTTACAAGATGGTACATTCACACATCTCACAGATAAAACAGATGAAAACCCAACATATCCAAACCGGATCTTGAGCTCAGAACACCCAGATCACGGAGAATATGCGCTAACATTATGCCAGGACGTTGGTTCATGTGAATATAATCTAATATAACGATCACAAAGGCCACTCTATGTGCTAAGAGTCGGTTTAAATTGCAATTATGAAAACCAAAATTCAAATATTGATTTCAAAAAAATGTTTCAACATCAAATCGGGGTTAATTTTACGTGATATAATCTGTTTCATCACCAATTATTTTCTGTAATTGGACATTTAAATTTTCGCAATCCATCTTTTCTAAATGAACTTCTTGAAAATTAAGACCTTCCATAAATGCAAAGTTCTAATGCTAGTTTAATTTTATATTATTTATAAGAATGTATCAAACGCACTTTCCGCTTGCTAAATATAGTTTACTAGAGTAATCTGTTTACTCAAAATGCTATCATTTCTTTTATTCTTCCACCTCCAAATGATAATATATCCAAGTCCAAAATTAGTAGTAACATTCATTCATGAAATTTTTTTAATCTATTTTTCTACGTGAAACTGGTGAATCATTACAAGGGTTAGTTAAAAGTGATCGCCAGGGATGAATGGAAGACAAGTTTTAAATATCTGATGAAATGCGTAACTTTTTTTTCTAGAACTTTTCATATTTTTATTATAATTCAAAAGCAAAGACTCTAAGGGAATTATTTTCACATCCCGAAATACTTTAAATATGCTCATTTTAGAAAATATGTTTTGTCTATTTGAAAGGAAATTTACAGTGGACGTTTACTTTAAAGACAACAATGGATAAATATTTAAATTCATGTGAACAGAAATTTTAAACAGTGAACTTGTAGTAAATTTTTAATTGAAGCTAATACTAATAGAACTCACTTTCTGCATGCTACTGTCTCCAAATTAACTTTGGTTTCTCCATTTTTTTCTTATGAAATCCGCATTCCAGTCTGATGCATCAATATCAGAAAACAAGAAAAATCATGCTATTGATAAAGCATCTCAAATTTGAGATCTTTAGTTTTAGAAACAAATGCCTTTTTCATAATTATCCTCAAATCTATATATATTTTTTTCATTGAGCACGAGTTGATGCCACAGAAGAAATAATTTTTGAAATGTCATTTGAAACTTTAAATCTCTATCTGGTTTAATTAGCAATTCCAAGATGGATATTTATTTTCTTTTCGAAAATTGAATCCAATCATTGAAATTGAATGATATATAAAGAAAAAGTATTAAAAAATTATCCTTTTTTTTCTTATTTATTAAAGGAGTTTAGGTTAGACAATATTTTTTTCCGTCTTCAGCAATAACAAATATATTTTTTGTCTATCCGACACGCAAGAATCCAATTTACAACTGGCCTCGTGAAAATTACGGATTTTCATGATTCAATTCAGACACTTGAACCGATTGACCTTATAACTTACCTTGATCGACATCGATAATAATAATTCAATTTTGTATTTGTGGGATAAGCTCTAATGAATGTGTGCGGTTCGCGCAACTAAAATATTTTGAATAATAGAAATGTATTAAAAAATCCGATTCTAAATTTTATTTTGTTCAAAAAAATTATAAGAAATTTACCATGACTTTAACCAAGCAATAAGGTGAAAATGTTTTATTGCAATCGGTGCAAAGGTACGACAACGCATAAAATACGCATTTACAAAAACACATTTTTTTATAGTAGATTATACTTTTTATTGTTGTTCTCGTTTTCCACTTTACAACGAACGAAGGTAAGCAGCAGATTCTGAGGGTAAGTCATTGAACAGACTCTCTAGACCGGCGATCGGATTAAACATAAGCACTGAATGACTGGATCGCCGCAACAACAATTAGTGGGAACTGTGATTCCTAAAGGTCATCCCGGCCACGGTACAACTCTTCCGGAAGGAAGTACGCCCCGTCATCAATGGAAGGAGTCTGACCCACAACTATTAGTGTTCTCACCGGGTTTGGCGAGATCCAACCACCATACCGCAAGCATATCATCCCCAATTACGAGGTGCCACCCGGGGGAGCTTCTGAAGGTATGGACCCCTGATCACTCTTGGGCAGAAGTCTGACTTCTAACTCACACACGTCCCAAACCTTTTTTACGGAGTGGATTTCCTTCAAGCATTTCATTCCTTCATCCACAGATCGTAATTTAGATCTGAAATAGGGAACGATCACTTCTGTACCCCCAATGGTACTACTCTCCACATAAAGGAATTTGTGACAATACAGATTTAACTTGTCCCAACCCCCAAATACACGGAATTATATTTATTTAAAAATTGCGAACTTCTGTAATTATTAAATACCTTCATGCAGTTTAAGACACCTCGTATTATATTACGAAAAATTTAAAATTATTGCTTTGTTTTAGATATTCTGATATATCCAACTCAGAAATAAGTAAATTGCATAAAAAATAAATATATAACTCTATGTTACTATATACATAAAAAATCTATTATAAATACAAATCAAAATAATTGGATTCATAACTTATAAATTCTGTTGCAACCCCAATATTTGAAATAAGCAAAAAAAAAAAATGCTTCAGAAACTTTTTTATTACAAAATTCAAACTTTTTTGCTAACTGACTTTAAACGTGATGTTCTGAAAAGGCTCTTTCAAGAGTTTTATTTTTCAACCGCAGGTCAATTCCGAAGATCGATATTTTTAAGCAGAAACAAAGCAATCTCTTATTTCTTGAGATTTTATGGCCGCCGTAAAGTTCTATTTCGTAGAAGACTTTGTATATGACGAGGAAGCAGTATTCTGGCATGACTGGGATTGGATAGCTCAGATGCTCGAACAAAGAGTAAAGTTTTAGAGCTGCTGATATTAGGACTGAATACAAATAAGTCCAACGCCCGGCAATAAAAACTTCGATCAACAAGTTGCGCAACTTGCATCCGAAATCACCGCCATTGTAGTATAAAAGAAATTAACTTGGCAACATACTCGTATTTCGTCTTCCATATGAATTATTTTCTGCTTTAAATCAAACTTTTATTTACACCCATAAAAAGTTTACATTCGTTCTCGATTTCCTATGCCGTTTTCTTTCGTATGATACACTGGTTAAAAAGATTTAATATTTTAACTTGTTCCATTTCAACTACTTTATAAATCTAAAACATCTTTTGTATTGATAAATTTATTTGTGAATATCTGATGACATATGAATTAATTATTGTTACAGACTAGCTTTTACCCGCGACTTCGTACGGGTGGATATTTTGATGTATATATGTGAGAACTGGCAGTCTAATCAGAATGTAAAGTGTTATCAAAACCGTATGCGTGCTTAAAATTTCAACGGAACTTGGACCAAGCAATGACTGAATTTTTAGTACCAGTTGGGGTAACGCAGATTAGAAATTCTTATTTTCTATTATTCTGTTTTATTTTATTTCAAAAGTACTTTGGAAGGAATCAAAAGTTATATTAATTAAAAATGATTACCTTTGTACTTTTCCGTTAACTAGGAACCAGCGAAAAAGTGCCAATTAACCTAGAATTCAGCCAAATTTCTTTGGCGATTTTTACTGACGACCGGCTAATGAAAACGTACCTTTAATTTTACGTGTAGCAAACCCTACGAAAATAAACAGAATCTTGGAAATAAATGGTTGAAAAATTGTTAAGCCTAATCACATTAGCCTGGGCAAAAACTTCTTAAAACTATAAGGGTACTTTTCCGTTAACCGGACGCTAGTGAACAATCACCATAGAAATTTGGCGGAATTCTATATTATTTAACTAATTTTCGCTTGCACTAGGTTATCAGAAATGCACTATAAGCATGTATGAAAAATATATAATTAACACAAATACAATTTTATTACAAAAATAAACAACGGAACAGCTTTGATATACAATAATTTTATCAGAAAAATAGTTTGTTACCAAATTTAAGTGAAATGGCTGAATGTGGCACGAACGGCAACATTTTCCATTCCTTCGGTTTCGATGGATGCTGCAGAAAATTAAGGGAGATAGAAAAAACAAAAATCAATAAACGCAAAAAAATGGAATGAAATCAAAAAAATTAATCGAAAATAATTAAAGTAGACAGGAGGAATACGTTCACTAGGATAAAAATCAAGGGAAATGAACAGGAATGATCGAGTAACAGTAACATTACAAAATGAAAGCAATGTAAACCCAAACAATGCACAACCGAAAAATTAGGAACCTTGCAGACCATCAAATGGTTGTATATTAAGGCTTGCCCCACACAACTAACAAAAACAATTGGTTTACAGTGTGTACCTGAAATAAAACGAAACAGCAAACACATTATTCAAAGTCGTTTTTCTGATTAGTCTAGTAAAACAAAATCATGTCAAGAACACATGATGTGCATGCGTAAATTTCAATGTCTACTGGGGCAATGCAATGCTCGACTTATTTACACAAGTTGGGATAACGCAATTCTGAATTTTTTTATTATATTTTATTTTGATTCAAAAGTACTTCAGAATGAATTCCACAGGTCTTTTAATTGACAACATTAGTTTTAAAGGCTTTAAACACTAACAAAATAAACATAATCGTTTGAAATCATCTGTCGTATGCGTGCAGAAAAAAAAATCGAAATTTATCTTATTTGGTAGTGAAGAAATGCATTTTTTTGGCAATACAGTTAATTATTAATTAATAAAAAATTAATTACTCAATTAACCGTTATAAATAGTAACCTATGTTCTATTATAGATTATAATCTATCTCTGTGCTAAACTTCCTCCACCATCGGTTAGCTGTTCTGAAGTGATTGAAAAACATCATCCATCCATCCAAATTTTCACATTTATAACAGTAGTATAAATTTTTTTTCTATTCTTAGACCACAAACCCAAAAATGGTGTATATTTGTTCCAGTCAATTCTTTTATCTTTAAAAGAATATTTTGGAATTTCTTAAATATTACAACTTTTAATTTATATATCTTTATCGGGGGTGGAGAAAGATATAACTAATGCATCAGCTACAAAAAAAGTAAAATGATTATTTTTCAATGGAGATTTAGACTCCAGATCGTTACTATATATCCTTTGTGAGTGCTGTCGTTTTATTGCCATTTAAAGATATAGCAGATGTTATATACACTCATGTCCATAAATTAAAGATAAAGCAAATTCAAGAAAAGGAAGAGTCAGAAGCAAAACAATTATGACTTATTTTTAGAGTCTATTGATTGAACAAAAGGTAAAGGGCAAAAATGTTATATGTTTGATCTCATTTGTAAAAGTTGCAAATTGTTGCTACCCAGAGCAAATTAAATAAGGGGAACCTATTTAAAAAGCAATATTGTTTGGTTTGTATGAGGATTGAGACGATGCAATGCAGTTCGCACAACGTCTAGACATGCAGAGTATCATATTATCGATCTGATCTTGGGGAAAATTGCACCAATCATCAAGCAATGCTCTGCGAAGTACTGGTAGACAAGTAGGAGGAGGTTGACGGGCTACAACTCGTCGGTCAAGCATAAATCACGCATGTTCTACTGGATTCGAGTCCGGTGAGGATGTTCACCAGTCCATACAGGTGATATCCTCCAATCGAAAATATTCGTTAACTTGGTTTTCACAGTGCGGACGGGTGTTGTCAATGATAAATACAAATTATGTGACCATTGCACCCCGAAGCGCACGCTCGTTTTTTTTTTTCACGAATGATGTCCCGTTAAATTTGGCCTGTCATTGGTCCATTTTGAATATGCATGTCAATTCTTAACCATCAATAATCCATTTTCAAACGACAGGTCAATTTTTAACCAAGAATAATTCATCTCCAAACGAGTAATCCTGCTCCATCGTAACGGTTTGTCCAATGATGTACACTTAGAGGTAACGCGTAGCTGGTGCTCTCCATATGATGGCCCACCGTGAATCAGATTGTATGCTAAACCTGTTCTCGTCAGAAAACATTACACAAGCCTACTGTTGCGGTGTCTACAATGAATCCTCTCTATTCCTCTCTATTCCAGGTTAACCGCAAGTGACAGTGAGTTACAGCAATTCGAACACATCTGACAGGTCTACGAGCAGATAGACCAATATGCCCTTATTGTTTGTACACGATCTGCATTGAAACTACTGTATCAGGGGCTGAAGAGAACTGACGAGACAGGTCTGATGTTGTGCTCCGTCTGTTTGTTTTGGCAGTAATTGTCAACTGCCGCTCCTCATTCGGCGGTGTAACTCAGAGGCGACCTGTGCTGAAACGTCTACTCAATTACCATCATCTTGGAATCGTTTCCAAAACCTGGAGATGACTCTTTGAGTGAGTCCAAGTTCCTCGGATACTTCCAGTTGGATATGGGGACATTCCAGACGGCCGATAATTATACCCCTAAAATTAATTCAAATGTACATTTTGTCATAGCTATGCTGTAATTGAACTGTAAGGTTTATAAAGCGCTTGCGTACAATTTTACTTCTTTTCCTGCATTCCTTATACAAGGTTCTCGCACGCCCTCGTTATTGTAATGTACTATCTGTTGGCTTCCATTAATTTGTATATGAATTTTGAAGAATGTATAGGCATGATTCTGAATTATCTTTAATTTAGGGTCATGAGTGTATAAGAAAAACAGTAAAACGTAAAAAAATATTTTAAAATTAAATATGCAATAAATTTGGTAATAAATAAAAAAATGAATTTTAATATCAAAAATTGATTTTAAAAAACTAGAAATTATTATTTATAAAACTAGAAATTATCTCAGGACAATTATCAAAATTATTGTCCTTTATCAAATAAGTACAGACAGCAAATTAAATGGCATTTCATTTCATGAACACAACATAAAAAAGGAAAGTATACTAAAGTTGAAACATTTGGAGAGAAAAAAAATTAATTAAAATTATGAAAATAGAGATGCAAAAAATGCTATGAGTTATATTAAAAACTTATAAAAATTAAACAATGTGAAATAACTCCTTAAAAATTCTAAGAAAGAAATAAAACAATTAATATTAATTTTTTTAATGATTTCAACAGAAAAATAAGTTGTTTTAATCTAGGCTTTTGTCACGGTAATTTTCAATAAGTTTTCTAGAAAGTAATCTATTTTCCTTTTTTCACAGTTCAGGATTAAAATTATATTTTTTGTTGCCTTATATGTTTTCATACAAATCTTAGATGACTTTTTAAAAATTATTTATTTATAATAATTAACATTCTATAATGCTTTGGTTTACTTTATTTATAACTCCTCGCATTAAAGATTTACAATAATAAGAAATTCCGAACTATAATCAAACCTGAGCGAAAATTAATTACTTCCCAAAGAATAAATAATTGAAACCATTTATTGTTTCAAAAATAATGATACTATAAATATATCTCTATGTGTGTATCGGTGTGTATATAATTCAATTGTTGCTTTCTTTATTCTTAAATTTTATTGAATAAGTGTGATCATTTATGTCATTATTTAGTACTCTTCTCTCTCTAAAACTGATAAAATACAAAGTAAAATATTATATATATATATATATATATATATATATAT
>JAOUZG010004505.1:1032631-1075266 GCA_026289955.1 Argiope argentata | reverse complement strand
CCCATAACTTATATATATATATATATATATATATATAAGTTATGGGTCAAATAAATACGTAGGTTATGTATTTATCTGACATATAATACATAAGTCATGGCCATAATACATAAGTTAATAAATGCATGTCATAGCTCAATAAAAAATATGCAAGTCATGGATAAATGAATAAATACATGTCGTGGGTCAATACATAAACGCATAAGTCATATATCAATAAATCAATTTATTAATAACCAATTTCTTTCCAATTTTTATCCGAAGTAATTTTGAAAATGACACAGTTTTCATTTCGTGAAAAGGAATAGGAATACAAAATCACATCAGTACATTTTGTTAAAAACATTTATAGCAGATTTAGCGACATTTACACTAATCAAAAAATTAATTTTCTATTCCATTTTAATCTTTTATATACACGCGTCTATTTCTAGAATGTCAATTCAGAATGGTGTTTATACTGATATATAATATACAGAAGGACGTGTTGTTCATAGCACATTAATTCTGAGCGGCAGAGCTTTTATGTCACTTTTCTGAATAAAAACACTTTATTAATTTCTTCCCGCAGCAATTAGTGATAGATTCGACTAAGTCTCATTTATATCAAAGATTTCGCTGAAGAAAGGCTTTAGAATCTATAGCTTCGGATCACATTTGAGAACTTTATGGCATGGCATCTAATCACAGCAGCGTCTACTTAACACAGCAGTCGTATAATTACAGAATCTGCATTTCAAGCGTGACTGCTCTCTTAATTACTGCACACTTTTGAATTTAACATTGCCTCAAACAAAGCGCAGAATGGAAGGCCTAACCTTGAAAGTGAATTGGTTCATTCGGACCTCCGCCGCTCGCTAAATAAGCAAACAAATAAGCACGAGCGGTGTTTTATGGGCCATTCCGCGCTCTTGCTAATTACACGGGATCGTTTCTCATCTGGTGTTGATCAGATCCTATAGGATAATATTGTCCCCCGTATTTCAGTCACGTACATCTTTCATGTCCAGTCTCTAATTTAGTGGTCACGCTACAGTCCCATCTCTGCGCTCTCCTCGTCACAAAGGTCATGCTTCTACTGTCCCTTTTACGACTCTCTCCCTTTTGATTGTTCCGCGATGGCAGAATTAACCCTTTCAGAGCCACGTTTCTCAGCTAGCAGACAAAAGGCGTCTTTTTAATCCTATAAATTTTAATTTTCGAAATTAAATCCGATAATAGGTAACGGTGTATGAACAGTTTAATTTGGTGTATTGTATACAAATCAAATTTTTTTATTATATAATAAAATGTTTAGAACTTCATTTCCATAAAAAATATAAAAATCCAAACTGAATCGAAAAAGATTGAATAACTTATAAAATCCCTTCAAAACTGAGGATTTAAAATTTTTTGAAATATTAAAGCTAGGCAAAACTTTAAATTAAAGTTACATAGTAGAAAATCCCTTGTTTGAAATTTATTTTTATAATTTAATGCGTGAAAGAAAATAATACATTTCAGGCCTATATTCTTTACTTTGAATAAAAGTAATATTTCAAATTAAATCAGATTTAAGACTTTGGAAATAAAATTTAATAAAATATTAAAGAATATAAACACTTAATTTTAGGCACTTTAGGTCTTTTATATTATATTTAAAATTGTTTGATACTATTTCTGATTTCTTTCCGATAGAGTAGTTTTTGCTTGAAATCATTGAATTGTTACGAATGATACATACTATTGACAAAGGGAATGAATGCATATTGAAATAATGAACTCTCTTAAAGTGTATTCTATTTTAAAATGAAAATGTCTTGCTGCTTCCCACAAATACGCTGAAGTCTGTTTGTAACAGGTAAATAAGATGTTTATATAACAATTGAATGCCCAAGACAGTAATTTTCTTTTAATATAATAAAAGTACAATAATACAAAAAAGACAATACGTTGACATGTTTATGTGGAAATATGGATTTACATGAAAATTATATTTTTTACGGGAGGGAATTTTTTGAAAGAAATGGTCTTTATGAAGATTTAAAAAAAATTGGAAACCGGATCATGAATTCAGATTCAAAGTAGAAATCAAATTTTTGTTTTATCTTTATGCAAAATCATGATTAATGAAAAAATGTGGCAAGAAAAGAAATATGCGGAAATAACGTATCTGCAGAATTATGTATCAACAGAAAGAATATTATTAAAAATAGAATCGCTGAAAAATGCATTTCCTAGTCACTAATAAGAAATTAATTTCTTTTTCTGTTATTTTAAGTTTTAGTTATTTGCATGCAAATTTCATTTTTTTGTAATTTAATTTTATTTGTGACAGTAGATAAAAATTAGAATTGAGGTTTATCAGTTAAAATATATAATAATCATGCAAACATTTTTGTAGTCAAACAAACATTTTGTAGTCAAAGAAATTAAAAAAAAAATAGTTTTCATATTAAATAAAGGAAAATAAAAAAAAATCGTTTCCATATTAATTAAATTAATTTGAATGATTTTTTTATATGTACAATTTTTTTTTTCAGTTTTATGTGGCACTATTTATTAGCAATAATATAGTTGTTATCGATGGATAAATAAGCAAAATGAGTTACAAGTGATCTCGATATAAGGTTCGAAATTGCATCTACTGGATTAAGAAAAGAATATTTGTTCCAGGTAATATTTTGCATGAAGCATGCAATCATGGGAATCTGAGAATCAATATTTAAGGTCAAATGACTATAAATCAAATATTTTATGCATGATGAAGATAAATGTATTTGAAAATCATGCTTAAATGTTATGTACTTCTTTTCTATAATTACCAGTGATGTGTTTGTATTCCGGATGGATATGATATCATGGATGGATATGATATCATCCATATGGCTCCATAGAAATATGTTTTGGATGAAGTGTGCCATCATGAGTTTGTGAATATTCGACTTTAGTATCACGTAAATATAAATTAATTTTTCATGCATAATAAACTGAAAATGTATTTGAAAAGTTGAAAATGTATTTGAAAAGTATGCTTCAATTGTGTGCCTTTTTTTATAAATACCAGTGATGTGTTGTATTTTGATGTCCAATAAGGCCCCGAAGAAATGTATTTTTGAAAGAAGAGCACTATTATGATTCTGTTTGTGTAAATCTTTAGGATCACCTAAATATAAATTACTTTTTCATACGAAATAAACTGATAAATGTCGTATGAAAATAAGTTTCAAATATTATGGATATTTTTCTGTCATTGCAAATGATGTGTTTGTATTATGTTTTGCCATCCTGCTGCTAAGGCGAGACCTTATTACTGGACTACACCATGTCCCTCTATATGAAACAAGTAGTCTACCTACAAATTGAGCAAAAATATCTCTTCTGAGTACATTATATCTCATGAACATCATATTCAATAAAAATGCAAATCATTATTCCTAATTCATTAATGATTATGTGTATGAATGAAATATGAAATTTATTTTTCAATCATTAATTAGTAAAAGTTAGTAAATAATTTAGCCTTTAATTAATTATTTATAATCTTTATGCATTTCTCAAGTTATAACTCAAGCAATTTGTGAAAAGTAAAATGAAAAGAAATAGTATTGTCAACTAGTTGAATTTTGTTAAAGGACTTCAGTAGGTTTAAAGGCTACTGGAGGTGTACTAATTTCCACAAAATATCTTCACATAATATGGAGTAAACTGGCGATTAGATGCTGTTCTTTTGATTAAAAGATGCTATATAGAGCAATTAATGCGTATGTAAACATGACTTAGTTCCTTTTCATCCCTTCGATCAAACTGTTTCTTCTTAACATTTTTGCAAAGAAGTTATTGACATTTGAATTGATGTAATTGTTTTGAATTGACTTGCATTGAGCAGTGGAATTTTATAATGGTCTGAAATATGTTATGAAAGTAGCTCTGATCCATTAAAGCATTTTTTTTCTTTTCTTTCTTTTGGAGAAGGTGAGGATCAGGGATATCTGAAATAATTTTAATTAGGCTCTTCCAAATTTTATCACTAGGCTCTAAAAGAATTTTAGAATTTTGAATAATCAATATCAAAACATTTAATCTATTATTTTTGTAAGATTTGATTGGTTTAGATTTTCTATATTGGTATTTATACTTTATAAACTATCCTTTCATTTATTGAGGCATTCGCATCTATTTGATTATATTTAAACTTAAATTAGAGTTGCTCTAAAATTTAAACTTTAATTCATCTTTTTCCTATTATTTATTATTTAATATGAATGCTAAAATATGTAATAATTTCTATAACAGTTGATGAGTAGTTATTAATTTTTTTAAGAATAAATATATTATTTTTGGCTAATTGTGCAGGACATGAAACTGTGTTCAAAACATCTCTTTCAACTGCAAGTTGAGGGAAGCTTCTCAACCGTAGGTATTACATGATCCAATAGTAAAAGATCAATTTAAATACCTGAATTTCTCATGCTTCGTAAATTTAAATACATCTGTTTTCTCCCACACATCTACAATGCTACTTTAATGCATGCATTTTTTTATTAAAAGCAAAAAAGAGGAAATTTACTGTGTAATGTATTCTACATACTCTGTTAACAAATTTGTACACCTCTGGTCTATATCATCGATTTTGTGTAGACTGCTATTTTGATATAAGTTAATAAGGATATTCAACAATCTTATTCTGTTATATTTGTGCTCTCAACTTGAATTACTAAATTATTCAAATATTGATTCTTGTAAATTTAGAAATAAATTTAACTTTAATTTAGGAAAAAACAGCTGAATTATTTCTCTATTTTAAATTTTGGTTGAGGATTATTTTTTTTCTAAGAAATATATTCAATGACTTTATTTATTCACTTTAAATATACGAAAAGCATTTGGGTAATTTTAAGTTCCATTTACACTTTTTTTATTTAAATAATTTAATTTGCAATTTTGTTTATTTACTTCAACATTCCCCCCTTATCTTATCGTAATTTGTTTTCAAACATCGTATCAATTACAGTTATCTCTTCATATACTCTTTCTTGTTTACTTTCCTTCAGTAAACAGGCATTCAATGAGTTCTCATACATTTAAGTATAAGAGGAATTTGTTTTCTGTTGATTCATAATCTTCTTAGAGTCTTTACTTAAATATTCTGATTAGAGGACGTCCTTTGTGGCAATTTAAAAGCAGAAAAAACCTTTTATGAGCTTTAATTCAAAGATTATTTATCGTTTGATTTTTTAAGCCTCTCTAAAATTAATTTCCAAGAATAAAAAAATGACAGTTTCATTTTGATTTTTTAAAACTTCTAATGGTTTGAGATTTTTTTTAAAATTCCTACTTTTATTGAGACGTTTAACGATTTTCATATCTGATGCATTTATTCTATCAATTTTAGAAACATAATTTTACTTTTCTATCACCTCTTTTGCTTGAATGTTATTATTATTTTTTATTATTTAAAAGTTTCAGAAAAACATTTGGCAATTTACAAAAATTAAAAAATAGATGAAAAATGAAGCGGTAATTAATAATAACTTAAGCCTGATTAGCTAATTAGAAAATCCTAAAACTTGATTAAAATATTTTTTAATAAATAATAATTTTATTTATTAAAGCCTTTTATAATAAGTATTTATGAAAAAAATTTCATTAATTTGGGGCTTTATATATATATATATATATATATATATATATATATATATTACATTTAAAGATAATTTTATCAATTAGTATTTTTTTACAAGGATTGAAAAATCTTTGTTAAGTTTTTTTTTAAATTCCTATTTGGGAAAAAATAAAATATAATGTTATTATAATTTAAATGCTGTTGGTATTAAAGCACAAAATAGAAGTTTAGTATTGCATTTAGAAAAGTAGAAACACTAAAATGGTTACTTTCTTTAGCAAAAATGCAGCGAAATGCAGTAAAATAGTAAAAATACAGTGATTTAATAATAATTATTATTATAGTTATAATAATACAAAACAGCTGTTCTGAATTACCATTTATCCCCGAAATAGAATTATTAAATGTGGTCATTTTATTATTTGTGCTATGTCTTAGCTTATAAGGGATATATAATTACGGTGTTAAATGCTATGTGTTTTCGCATAAAATGTATCCGAGTATTTTATACTATTCTTAGCAATGGAAATATACAGAAAAGCATTTTGTGCGAAGAAAATCTTTTCAAAAATCCAATGATAATTAAAAGGTAAACTATCTAAACAGTGTAATCTAGGTAGGAAAAATCTTAAGAACGTTTCAAGAACAATTATTAAAGTGATATTTTGAAAAGAAAAATTCTAGAATTTACAATAATATCCGAGTCAAAGATAAAAACTCTTTGTCGTCTATGTAATTATTTCGCTTTTGGAACTCTCAGGAAATTGTTATTTCCTTATAGTATTTGGAAACGCTGCTGGCGTTATCGCGTGATTTCTCTTTTAAAAACAATAAACAATTGCGATTCTCATTTCCAATTTTTAATGTTATCTCATTGTATGAAAATCAGCCGCGCTGTAAATTATTAAAATATTTAAACAATTTGAATTCAACAGACAACAGGCGCTCCAAAAGAACGAGTAGATTGTTTTAAGGTACGCTCAGCTCGTTTGCCTACTATAAGTGCACCACTACAATGGTGATGTTGAAAAGATTTCTATAGGGTCTATTTTTGGAAAAAAGGGAAGATATATCTCCAAGAAGAATACAAAAAACTAATTAGGTGAATCGTGCCAACCTGTAAGTTTTAAAGACAATAAGTTCCCGATTATGTCAAACTGTGATTTTTTAATACTTATTATATCAGTTACTTTGGAGAGTTTTAAAAAGTTTGGCCATGATTTTTTCTGTTTAACTGAGAAGCCTGGCACGAAATTCTCATGTTTTATTGGAAATAAACTAAATTTTGGTTTTTAAACAATGTAAAATTATTTATTTTTGATTTCTAATATTTGCATATAGTTCTCTCTGCAACGAAACGGGATATCTTTTACCTGGTGGTAAGGTCCCGACACCTGAGCCGTAGATTTCCAGGTTCGATACCCGATTCCACCGAGAAACCATCATGTAAGGAGATCTGTTGCACGTTAAATCCGTCTGGACGAAATGTCTTCCAGCGCACGTGATGTGGATAGGGGAATGCCAGTTCAGGTGTCATCCTTGTCATCTAACTACAGTTTAAAATTACTATGTCAGTCCTAAAGTAGCCCAAGTATTTCTTTATGAAGGAGCATTGACATATAATTAAATTAAACTGCAATCAAAGTATTTCAATTTTAGAAACCAACTTTTCATTTTTAGTAATTGATGAAAAATTAATATTAATAATTCAAGCAATTCGGAATAATCTAAATTAACGTTTCAGAACAACAAAATTGATAGTTTCTTCTTATTAGTAGAAGGGCGTATTTATATGTTGAGCTAGTTTTGAAAACTTGTATCATGCATTTACGCCAAGAAAATTCTTAAGGTTCGATGAATGGAGTGAACAGAGAATATAACTCCATACTACTAGCATTAATGGATTGATAATTTTCTAAATTCAGCGCAGGCCGTTCACTTGGAAATCAGCTCTATACTTCTTCTTTTTTTGCATTCATGATTTTCTTAGATAATTTCCTTTGTCTATTAAATATGCATTCATAATACCTTTATTAAACAAAAAAAAGTCATTTATAGGGAATTTTTTTTGATAAAGATGAAAATATGAAAAGCAAATTAATTCAAGATTTTCATACATACTTAAAATCAAAATTTTTAATTATCTTAATCACAATAAATAGTTTATAATTGGACTTAAATAATTTACTTTTAGGGTTCACTTTAAATAATCTTAAAATGTTTATTCAGTATTTCATGCTTTTATATATTTTCATTTCATTTTCATCATGGTATAAATGATTCCAAATTTCAAGATAAATACCTTTTTCGAAATTAATTCAGATCTGATTACAATTAAGATAATGTTTCAAATTTGTGATGATTCTTCCAAACAGGGTGGGTTTAACTGCTGTGAAAACCGTTTACGAGCAGTTTTGTTGGAAGCTGCTCAGATTTCCGAATTAGTGATTTGGGTCACTCAAGGTTTCAGGGTTCGGCGAGTTGATGATTTTGGCAACAAAACGGATATTAATAGAAACTTCCAGAAGTTTAGCGATTCAGAAAATGGCAACTAAGATACGCTCGATTTTCTCCAGGACCTTCTCGACCCCTCTCTGGGAACTATGAAAAGCCTGCGGTCCCAAGCCGAAATCAATTGAGTAAGGAGTCTACAGTGAATAGTTAGATCAATTTAGCAAAGAGCTCAAACGATTGCTTAATTAAGTTTGTTATGGAAGTATTATTAAGAGGCGAATAGAGTAGCCAGTCGTGCAATTATGAGTAGGCAGTTGTATACAACTAAAGCGAGGAGATAGTGTAAAATTTCAGGCGTTTGGAAAGATCGTAGAATGATCTCATAATCTCTCCTTTTGCTGAATTTTGTTTCGCCGCTTGTGTACTGTGGTTGTTTTTTACTATCGTTTAATACTTGTGGCCTTCTGTTTGTTGTAGTGTGTTGCTATGTGTTTCCTATGCTCATCTTTGCAGCATATTTGTCTTCTTCGTGTTAATTTTAATCATCCTTTGTCATAAAGGACTGTTTGTTTTATCGATCGACAAGTCGGAATGGAACAACCAACAAAAGTAAATCCGTAATAATATTGCTTGGAAACGGCTCAATAATAATTGACTCTTTACTATAACTGTCCCAGGATATACAATATCATTATTCGAATAAAGAAATTTTTAAAAAATGTTAAAACATTTACTGTTTTGCTTCAGTACCAAAGACAGATATCATCACTGGGTTTATCTAAAATAAACATTTGTAAAATATAATATGTAATTTATATGCATTAAAGATTATAATTGGAAGATTTGTTGCTCACACAACTTGTGATTATTCAAAACTTCCTTCAAAAGAAACCTTGGTTTTTTTGTAAACAAAGAATCATCATGAAAAGCTCATCTTATTTTACAGAGAATAAAATTTTTAGGAGCCATCAAGGAATAATTGTATGGCTGACAGAAGACTGAGATGAGATGTGATACTGTTTTTGAAAATATTGAAAATATAAAGTGGAATCAAATTTCTGTCTTATAAATCATGATACAGATCAGTTTTGAACACGAGAATGCCAGGAATCATTTTCTTTTTGGAGACCACTATTCAACTTTAAACTTTAAATTATAAACTTAGATTATCTTAAGAATAGTAGTAAATTATAAACTTAGATTATCTTAAGAATAGTAGTATGGAGTAGAACTCCATAATTTCCTCAATATTGAAATCCAGATTTTTTCATTGATTGTACTATTAATATCATCATAAGAAATTTTGTGCAAACATTTTTCGGACATTGAAACATTTGAGCAAACAAATAAGCATACAAAAAAAAAACTTTTTTTAGTTCATTTTCAAAAGTATCTGTTCCAAAAACGTAAATTTAAAAAATAATTGTGAACAAAGTATTGAAAAATAATGAAACTTTCTAATGCTTACTCTTTTCTAATGATACTCTTTTATTGAGGGATCAAACATTTTCTAAAATAAAAAAATATGAATATAATTTATTTTGAATTATAAAATAAAGAAATACAAAATTTGCTAAGTTAATTAATTAGAACTGAAAAATGTTCCAAAATGTATACGGCTCTTGATTTTCTTTGGATAATTTTGCGTGTATGGCTCTTGTAAAGTAGAAACGAGTATGAAATTAAATTAATCTGAAAATGCTCCAAAATATCTTGAAGACGTGGAGTGCCTATCTTATTAATTTATTAATGCTCCGCTGCTCTCGTAGTATCAATACACCATGATGTTTCATGAAACTACGCTAGTTTAGTTATTTTTTAATGATAAAAATTTCTTTTGCAGATAAAAGAAGTCTTTTTATTATTGCTTCAAAATTTTTGTGTTTAGATAAGATAAATATGCTTAGTAAATACATTAAAACTGAATAACTCTCTCCATGGTACTCTCGAATTGAGGAGGAATCATCAATTTATCATATTTTTTTATCTGAAGTTATGTACGTGAAATAAAATCCTTAATAAAAATAAAAATAAAAACTTTTAAATAATATGCTGAATGCTTATTTCGTGATCCTGAAAAAAGTGAATTTGATAAGAAATAATTACTTAAATTTATTTAGAAACTAGGATTGTTTTTTTTATTTCTTTAAAAACTAATTTCGATTGATGAAACCCAATGTCTCCAATTTTCACAAAAACATAAAAGGAAATTAAAAATCATTTAAAAACATTCATTATGAATTTGCAACGATATATGAAAATAATTTCATAATAAAAGATTAAAATGAAATCTGCTATGCATATTTCAATGTATCATGTCAGAACATATATTCTTGAACGGCCAATCATCATGTGTTCGTGCAAGTTAATATTTTTATTCGTTTTAATTATTTCATTGAATGAGTCACTTTATTATTGCAAACGATCCAAAAAAAATTTTCTTGCATTTATTGTTTTTAAAAAATATCACATTTCCAATTTATTTAATCGTACTCTCAAAATGACATTTTCTAGGTTTTATTTGCTGAAATCATTAACGTATTTTTAAAAAAAATTAGAGCTTTTGTAAATGCAATGCTATTATTTTTTTCGCCTGCGGATTTTTTGTTGACGCCAAAAATCTCCTTCCAAAAACAGCATCATGCTTTGAAATGATAATAAATGAATTAACTCAATAATTTTGATGAAATATACAAATCTACAAATTTTATTTCAAACGAAATTTTCATTCCTAATGTGAAATTTTTCGATCCCAATATTTTACTTTAATTCAGATTAACTCTCAAAATCAAAGAAATGTAGGAGGCTTATTCTTTCTTAGATTAGATTTCTTTGTTTAACGTACTATAATCCCTATTAAAGTTTATCCTCTCTAATCAGGTTCAAATACCAGTAAGATACGCTAGATAGATAGCATTCTCCGATCGATTTTAAGATAAGATAGATTAACCTTAAGCACTTTCAAATGATCCCCTTGTCCTTGTTTTCACTTCAGTGATAATTAATTAAATCTTTTAGTTAGGACTCCGATTGATATCAAATTTACTTCTATTTAGTCGCACATTTAATTTGATCTGTCACTTAAACACGAAATCACCAAAATCTGACCGAACTTTCAATTATATGCACACAGATCTCTTGTTGCTTTTTCGTTCCACGGTTAAATAAACACAGTAATTTCAACAAATCTATATGATAGACTGTACATTAATAAGATGGATAGATAGTCCTTACACATTTTAATTACTTTAATTGAGCAGAATGGAATCGCTTATCGTCGGAGAGTGTGAATAGGAAGTGGCCTTAATGTATTATCTATCAGGGGAGCTTGTTTTGACATACGGTTGGTAATTTAAACGGAAGTAATGATACGTTTGGAATTAGATGAAAGTCGTCTCTTCTCGGAATCCTATTGGTAGGTGCAGCAGCTGACAAATGAGTGTTATTTGGCGAAATAACTAAAGACATGTTGTGAATTCTTCCCAAAGACGATCTATTAATTTTGATTCATTACTCACATTAAAACTCAGACATCTCTAATTCAACAATTTAATGTATTCATCTAGAATTTACATCATAATTATTTACCTAATATAATGACATCCGGTTTTATTTTTGTATAACATTTCCTGTTTTCTTATAGTATCGTTTTTTTACACTTACTATGATTGCATGACACTATTTGGGGGGGATGAAAATTTATTTTTGCTTATATTTTGAAAAATTAACAATTAATATGAGTTATAAAACGACTTGTATTGTTTTTTTCTTTATTAAAATTCACTAAACAGTTTTAAATTACATTGAGTATTTAATATTAACTAAAGTATTTTTATAATTTTATTTTTTGTCGTAAACAAACAGTCAACATTTTGTAAAAAAATATTTAAAATAGAACCATGAGAAATTTTGGAAGTCTACTGTAAAAAAGCCTGAAGTGTAAATAGCGCAATAGTTTGTGCAATTGTTTATTCATATTTTATATATTCAACAACTAAAGTGACTTATAAAATGTGATCGAACTTCTTGCACAAAGGTTGCACATCTTCCTCCTGATCTGGGTGTCCTGAGTCTGAGTCCCAGATCGGGCATGGCTGTTATCCATTTGTTCTATCTGTGAGATATGTGAATGTGTCCCTCTCCCGTAAAAAGGAAGTGTACAAGCGAATGTGACACATGAATAGCTAAGGCTTATACTTTCCCCTTATTAAATTACTTAAAAATAAGAGTCACACCCTTGGCTTAAAATCGCTTACTGCATTAGAGAGTTTGTCCATAGACTAATGTCCAGTGACATTAGATATCAGAACAACTTATAAAGTTTTTTTTTGCATTAAACTTGCTTTTTACCAAAATTTGGTTAATGTTTTTTTTATGTTTTGTATGAATTAATACTTCATTAATGTTGTTATTGCTGTAAAAGACAGTTGAAATGACGAAAAAAAATTCTATCCTATTTTGGATATATTAAAAAATTTACCTTGATTAACTCTTATTGATGAAGATTGATTAATGAGTATATAGAGAAAGAGCAATTTACTGTTTATTTGGATTCTGTTTCATATTAATTAAATTTATTAATTTATCAGATTAATTTTCATCGTTATTTAAATTTCAAGTTCCTTTTAACTAAGCAATATATATATATTTTCAGTTGCAATCTTCTTTAAAGATATATTACAATTCAACTATATGTATAAATGTTTTATACATTACCTTATCGGATTAAATTTTTATTTCATACAATTAAATGCCGATGAAGAATTTGAAAATCATTATATATCCAGCTGAGTATAAATTGAGAATAAAGTTATTAGACATTTACTTAAGTTTATTTTATTTGCATAGTAAATAGTGAGCATGTAGGGTTATAAAATTAATGATATTCAACTATCTCTCGGATGTTAATTAATTTTTTTAGTTAAATTTGCTAATGGAATTTATATGATGTGGAAATTATCTAAATTCATTTATAAAAAAGAAAAAGGGAAGGCTGAGAAACATTGTTAAATATAATAAATTAACATAAAAATTTCGTACCATTTCATCTTAAATAACAAAATATTTACTTTCAGGATATTATAATTAGTCCAAACATTATAATTATTCTCCAGAAGATTTGTAAAAAAAATGTTTATCGGAAAAAATTAAAGTATCAGTAAACGAAAAATAAGTTCTATCAAAAAATTTAATTTGGAATTAAGAATGAAACAATATTCGATTACTAATAGTCATAAAATTCTAATTGATGAAGGAGATTAGATATGGTAGAAGGAATTTCAAATTCAAATAATTTTACAATCAAATAAAAGCACTTAAAATCAGATTCCCTATTGGTAATTTGAGATTTTTTCCTTTATATCAAAAAGATATTTTGTTTTCAGTTGAAACCTTCAACATTAGACATCATAGACCTAAGTTTCATAGTTGAGTATTTTCGAAGGAATAATCTTTTGTTTATGGTTTAACGAAAGGGATTTCATTTTTAAAAGTAGATTTCTTAAATTTTTAATCTCTTTTTTCGTTTACTCTTTTTACTTTCTCTTGTACGAAGAATAGGAAGTTTTTTAATCTTTAAGAATTTCTAGATCCAAATTTTTATCAATTATTTTCTCTCTTGCATAATTAAATACATTTTCTGCAACATTTTTGTGCTTCTGGAACAAGCAAATCAAAAACGTTTTGATTTAGATGGCAATATTTAGTATCAAGTTTGTAAATGTCTACCAAATATTAAATTACACCTATATACAAAAAGTATATTTATGGCTGCAAAAAAAAAGGAGCTAGGGAAATAAAATTTGATATATGTATCTAACATCTAATGCAGATATCCGTCGAGTTTTGAACCAAACATGGCAAATGATTGACATCTATGGTTTTGTATTTTTGGTTACGTGTGAAAGCCATGACTGGTAATAACAATAAATTAAATCAATGAAATTAGGTATGTTATCATGATTTTATCAGTACAGGTAGTTCTGTGTCAGATGTTGAAATTAATCACCACAAAAAGGCACCAAAATATATTTAATCTATATTTATCTTATTAATTTTATCAAAATAATTAAGGTGAATTAATCCAAGAGTACGAAATTTCAATCAATTCCTTACAGTCAATTGATTCCGCCCATGGCGAGAAGCAAAACTGAGCAAATAGTATCCGATTCCTAGTAGTCATAAAAATTCTAAACGTGGAAGGTGATTAGATTTGATTGAATGAATATCAAATTACATAATTCATAAAAAATACATGCTATATTTCAGTTCAACTTAACATAGTAGAATGATTCAAAAGTTTAAATTAATATTTTGTATTATAATTTTTAATATTTTTTGTATTCACAAATTATTAAAAAGGAAATAAAAAGATAACAAGATGATGCTTGATACACAGTATTTACTAATAAACCGCAAATCCTATTTTATAACTTCATCGTTTTATCCATTATTTCACCCACCAAAAAAGCATATAAATGTGAAAGAAAAAGATTTAACGCACAATCAGGGCACTAGAAAAATTCATTTTGGACGAAATGTTTGAATTTTATAAATATTTGGCAATAGTTTGGAATATGAACTTTTTTCCTGTTAAGGAGCATTTATTAGTATCAATAATTATTTTAATTCATAAATGTAAGTAAATCTGTAATAAAATCAAGAAGTTATTTTAGTAGTGAAATTTATCGATGCTAAAGTAGTATAGCTACGCTTTTATTATTTTTTCTTTATTATTTTCACACACACACACACACACAAACAAACAAACAAAAAAACATTTGTATTCTAAATGCAAACTTAATTCGACGCACAGATTCGTAATAATCAGCCCACAATAGATTTCTGGCCCACTTAACACAGCAGAAAGCTGGACACAATTTTAACTGAGGACTGGGCACACTCGATTCACCCACCGATAATTGCTCATGGGGAACCCAACACCATTTTGCTCAATGTGTTATAATTCTATGTCTGTTTTACACATTCTTTTGGAATGTCGATGGTTTTCTATCTAGCGTCTTGCATGTTTTCAGACATCTTACCCTGAATTGGATGAATTCCTGTCCAAATCCCTGCATGCTGGACGATTTAAATAAAAAATATTTGATTATATAATAATTTATAGACATTAACCTCACTTTTTAGCTCATTACCATAATTAAAATCATTGTTACACTTTCTCGTGATTCACAGATTTAAGCTTTTAGACATTTGGGTTTTGTAAACATTCCATATTTTGACTTTATTATAAATTTATAAAAATATTTTAAACTCAATTGTGGCAAAGCTTAACCAAAAATGGCTTTTATGCCATTAAACAACAAATTGAACTCACATTATTCTTTTCTGTGATTCAAATAATCAAAGGTGATATTTATCGAGCCAGTTTCAGCATTTGAATTTTCCTTTGTCTTATAATGAAAAACATTTATATCAAACTATTAACTAACAATCTAATTTTTATTGGATTTTGAGCTGAAGTTCTTATTTATATATTATTCTAATATTGAAATTAGAATACATAATTCGTTTCATTTGGATTCATAAAATTACTTTATTCAAAATCCTGTTTAACATTCCGAAAAATGAGAGAACTTTATTCTTTGTACACTACGGTAAAACTGGAGGACAAGAAAAACATTTCTCAAACAATTTTTCATAGCTGTATTCATTATCTATAAAATTCCTTCATTTATTGGTCATATAGGAAATTTAACAATAAACAGACAATCTGTTCAACTGTTTATCAAATATGCTTTCGTATTAACTAATTTAAAATTCCGCTACTATCATCACTAATGATAATTTAGCACCAATAAAAATTTCACATTTTTAAAAGTGCAAATTTAGATACAAGGGTATTACCAATTTTTTCATCAAAAAATTTAAAGATAAAATAAAATAAAAAAAGAAAAGTCGGAATTTAAAGAAATAGATATGAACATTCATTGTTAGACACCAAAAAATCCAATTTATTTTAATGTCTGCTGATTTAGAAAGGCAAATAAATGGAACGAGATATATTCTTTTAATTTTATTCATTTAATCTTTATTTTTACCGAAAGAAAATTAGTTCCTAATTTACGTACTCAAAATGCTTATAATATTTTTTAAAAAATGAAAGAAGCTTATAAAACGCTTAAAATCTGTTAGACTGGAATTCATTTAATCTTTATTTTTACTGGAAAAAAATTCATTCCTAATTTATGTACTCAAAATGCTTATAATTATTATTTTTTAAATGAAAGACACTTAAAAAACACAATAAATTGTTACACAGGAAACTATATCTCTAGTTACTAATTTATCGATTTATAACAGTAAATTTTAAACGAATTTCCTAAACACATACATATCTCAGATTTTGATATTCGAATTTTGATATCAAATCAGTTCCACAGATATATAAAATAATATTTTCTATTTGTTTCGAAAACAAACAGATATTTTATAAATCCATATGTACATTATAAGTTGAAAAACCAAATATTAGAAAGTCAGATCCGTTTCGTTCTTCCATCTCAAAAGCTTGCAAAAAATAAATTGATTTTAATCTAATACAACTTCAACTAGGAACGATTTCACAAATACTGGATACAAATTTCACTGGGTTTGGTTCTTCTCAAACTAAACATTTTATACGCTTTGACAGCTTTATTCTTGGAGAGCTTAAAACCACCAAGGTGAAATTAGATTCTGAGTCAACTATCCATAGCTGTGTGGCTTCATTGAGTTACGGCGTCATAAAAGTTGGCATTAAAGCTAAAGTAACTCGCTATTTTTATCTATATTTTTTCCTTTATGGTTGCAACAGTCTCTCTTCTGTGTTTTCCGTCGCTCAGTCTTTCCTGGTTATATATTCCCCATTTTTTATAGTGTGGACCTTTCATGTCTTTGTTGGGCGAAAAAATATTGCTTTTGTTTTATATATCGTAAAAATTCTGACTTACATTTTTCTTGACAAAGCAGAAAGTTGCAAAACAATCGGCCAGTTTAATCTCTGAAGCGTAAGTAATTTATGAATTTTTCATACTAAGGCACATTGAACGGTAGATATGTTATCACAATATGTAATGATTTTTGTTGTAAAAGCAACTTTAATGCATTAGCATTATGAACAAAAAAGAGTGGGTGTTTTTTATAGGTTTCCTGAAAAGAGGAACTTAAATAAGGAACTTTTCTTTTAAAACAAATACTACAGAGAAAAATAATTCTTAAAACAAGGAGTACAAACAATTAAATATATTTTATTGACAAGGAGAAAAAAACTCATATCTGGATTAGTTAATGCTATATTAACTCAAGAAATGCAAGAAAATTGTTGATATAGTAATATTTCATAATTAATGTTAGATTTTTGCTAAACCGCATGCCTGTTACTAATAAACTAAAGAAATCACCTTTTTTTCACACGAATTTCATAATGGAGGAATAAAAAATATTTCTAGTTGAGTGAATGTTATGTTAATTCAAGAAATACAAGAATTTTTTTCTTAATAACTTAATTCTATATTAATGCAGATAAATTGTTGATATTATAATAATGCATATTTTCTTAATTATTTTTTCTTAACCGCTTATATTTATTTTGCAATTAATAAACTGAGAAAAAAAACTTTTTTTGGCTCTTAAATTTTAGAAAGAAAAAATTTAAAGCTCTTAATTTAAAGAAAGAAAAAAATTATAAATAGGTTTTATAAACTTTAAAATATAAAATTTATAAATAGTTTATAATATAGTTTTATGACTAATTTTTAAGTTTATTCTGTATGATATTTCAAAATAATAAGCTTTTATTTATATGATAGCATCATGTAGTAAAATAGGCAGCAAATTTTGATGACTTATATTAACCTTTCGCACTTATATAATCAGCATTTAAGATGGTCATTTTGACGTTTTATTTATTTATTTTATTTTATTTTAATTTAAAAAATGCTAAAAAAAGGTCGTATGTATATTAATTATCCGTTAAAATTCAATCATTTAAAACTATAATAAATATTTTTTTTCTTCATAGCCATAAGCATGTCCTTGTGATAGTTCAATATTTTTGCATCGAATTACTTTTCCTAGTGAAAAGTGTTAAATCTGCAATAAGAAACAATTCCATTATGCTTGGGTATTTCATTTTTCATTCGTTGATTAAGAAAATGTTTTGGAAATTGTTCACGTTTAATTTAAATAAAGATGATTATAAATGCAAAGAATTTATTTTTGCAAAGTATCTAAATGATGCTATACTATTTGCACAAAATGATTAC
The DNA here is from genome assembly GCA_026289955.1 of Argiope argentata. Classification (NCBI taxonomy): domain Eukaryota; kingdom Metazoa; phylum Arthropoda; class Arachnida; order Araneae; family Araneidae; genus Argiope; species Argiope argentata. Next base: position 1,056,942 of record JAOUZG010004505.1, on the reverse strand, counting down.
TTTAAATCTTTTTTAAGAATTTAGTCGAAGTTAATTCTATTTATTATACTAACTTTCACACCATTAAAAAGTAAATAATCATTATATTATGTTAATATTCGTAAATTGTTATTAAAAATATTCGAAATCTTTAAAAAAAGAACTGAGAATTTTTTCTCAGGAAGCACATTTTTGTAGATATAAGCTTGTAAATCAAACAGTATTTTGATCCACCTTATTTCTTATGAAACATTTATTGCTCATTGTGAAATTTCATAAAACTAGCGTTTTTATAAAAGAAATAAGAAGGAAGGAAATACGATTTTTTTGGAATTCTCTGTCCGTATATTTTATTTCTAACTTGATACTGCAAAAACGGATTTCGGATTCTTTTACTGAAATTTCAATAGATTGAAAAAGCGCTTGTAAAGTTATTCTCGCCTGACACTGTGTGATCGATACATAACTTTCTCCTGAGGTGAAAAGTTCAATCACGTCAAAGTCTGCATCCAGAACTAAGGGAAGGAAACTTGAAGATTTCTTTAAAAAAATCAGAAACTTGATGGATCGCTTTTTAATGGTATTCGCAATAAAAACGGGCTGTTTTATTATTTACTTCCAGAGAAGAGAAATTATGCACAGCTGACATAATAACCTTTCCATGACAGGATCTTAAGAGAGGGATCTAGGATAATTTTGACAAAATATTTGTGCATTTAAAATTTATGACCGCTTTATATTGAGAAATATTAGAGGAATTCAATCAAAATAATCTAAACTAATTATGAAAAAAAAAGGTTTAAGAAATCCAAAATCAAAATGCATTTGATATTACAAATATTTAATTTAGTGTCTATATCCCGCACTAAAAGAATTTGATAAGATATAGTTTTTGATAATAGTTAAAATTAGCCAATGTAACTAATTTTAGCAGAGTTAAACACAAATTGGAGAAAAAAAATCTACATTCAGAATAAAAATAAATTGATCATAATAATATTACCCTTAAGAGTGTAAGGAAATATATTGTTACAAGCGGGCGTGCGGCACGAAAACTCGCCAAGGTTGGCCACGTTTGGCGAGGAGCCTAGCGCCAGCTTGATTGGTTTGGCGAAAGGAATAATCTAGTAGCTGCTAGATTGTGCGCGATGTTTTGAGAATTTTCACGAGACTCAGGTGCACGCGCTTCTCGGCTATATAAGGACGAGTAGCCGACGTGAGTTAGTCAGTATTCCAAGATTCTCACTCCAGCTTCGGTAGCCATGTGTGTGCAGTTGATAGTCGATTCTTCCTAACATTCCACGGCAACTTATTGACTGTTAGGTCACTATTTATACAGTAATTTACCGGGGATAAGCCCCTGCCGGGGCTAGGCGCCCCGTGAATCCTTCCATGTTGTTGTTGTTGTGAGTTAGTCAGTTGCTATAGTGATTTGATCGAGTTAGTGGAGAGTCTGTTTTGTAATAAAAAGCGTCTCGCTGGACTAAAGGATTTGTGAGCTGTGTTTGCGTTTGCTGTTAACGCTGTGTTATTGAGCTCGCTGCGATTTACTGTTGCTGTGCTATACGATAGCTGTTTTGCAGTCTGTTTTTATCGTACGTAAGACTTGAATTTACGCTGTAATTGACTGTTGACTGCTGGATTGTATTTATCTGAAATTTTTTTTTACTTTATTAATTATCCTGTAAATATCTGTAAATAGCTGTAAATAAATTTGTTTGTGCTGTCATCATACAAAGTCCATTCAATCCGAACCCGCTACGCTAAAAACGTAACAACTGGTGTCAGAAGTGGGATTGAATGGTGAAGACTAGAGCGATGGAGGAAGCAGATAAAGCAAAATTTGAACAGCTTTTTGCTTTCATTAAAGAAATGAAAGAAGGGCAAGAGAAGATGGCGAAGACGATAGAACGAGGACAAGAGAAGATGGAGAAGATGGAACAAGGGCAAGAGAATATGGAGAAGAAGATAGAACTAGGGCAAGAGAAGATGGAGAAGAAGATAGAACTAGGGCAAGAGAAGATAGAACAAGGCCAAGCTATTATTGTTGAGGCAATTAACAACAAAGTGGATGCTTTGGCGGAAAAGGTTCAAGAGAACGAAACGAAGATTCAGAATATCCAGCAGAGTTTTGAAGAGAAATTTAAAAAAATGGATGAAAGATTAAAGAAAGTGGAAGGTGTACAGGTAAAACCTGAAATCCAATCCCCGAATGTTCGAGAATCTGGCATAGCTCAACCTGTGCCTGTTATTCCTAAATCAAGCATTAAAGTGTCGACTTACGACGGAAAAACATCTTGGCAAGTCTACAAGACTCAATTCTCCATCGTCGCAGTAGCCAATGGTTGGGATCCAGTCACGAAGGCTCTTCAACTGGGTGCATCACTACGGGCAGAAGCTGCAGATATTTTGAGGACTGTTCCTGAAGATCAACATCTGGAATTTGAAGCTCTTTCAAACGCTCTGGAGTTGCGCTTCGGAGAAAAGTGCCTCAAGGACTATAGCCGTCTTCAATTAAAGACCCGGCAGCAACGATCGAATGAAAGTCTGCAAGAGCTTGCAGCAGATGTTGAGAGGCTCTCCCATCTTGCCTTCTCCGACTGTCCAGCCGAGGTACGGGAAACTCTAGCCCTGCAGTATTTCATTGATGGTGTGAGGGATCCAGAGATACAAAAGTCCCTGCGAATGGCTGAATTGAAGGACTTGAAATCAGCTTCGGTTTATTCCATGAAAGTTGAAGCTGCTCAACAAGCTGCAAGGATGGATCGCCATTCAGTTAGAGGTGCTACGGTTCAAGATGCATCAGACTCTTCGATGCAAAATCTATTTGAAATGATGAAAACAATTTTCCAGTTTATCCAGAAAAGAGGTGAAAGGTCCAACAAACATGGCCAGAGAACTGTGAAATGTTGGAAATGCGGCGAAGAGGGCCATGTTCGAAGGAACTGTTCAGTCCGCTTAGATAAACGGGATAAAGACTCTTCTAGAAGCAACCAGGAAAACCATTTTAGAGTTTTACAAATATCTTCCAGAGGCGGCGGTGAAAATGGTGTATTTGTTGATGCCTTCGTCAGCGGAATCCTCTGCCGAATGATCGTTGACACAGGAGCCAACGTAACCATCATGCGAAGAGATGTTGCAGAACAACTCGGAAGGAAAATTCTCTGGACACCGCCCTGCGTCACCCTCCAAACGGTCACTGGTGACAAAATCCCGATTATTGGAAAAATGAATATTGAAATTAGATTTGGAAATGCTACATATGACCATGTCGTTTACGTAGCGGAAATTACAGATGACTTCATACTTGGTATGGACTTCCTGAAGAAGTATGATTTTGTAATCGATTTCAAAAATAACTCCCTGCACTCCACATCAGAAGTCGTGACTCTTTTCCATTTGGGATCTGGAAGAGGAAATGGAGATGCCGTGTCAAGAAAACCCTGCTCTGAGGGTTGTCGCAACTGCTCCTCGGCGGAAAAGAAACATGGGATTGATACATCAACTGTGCGCCAGATCGCAGAAGCCGTCCCACCTCAATCTGATCCCTGTAGTGATGAAGAGGTTCGCAAGGAACAAATGAATGATCCTGATATTAAACTGATTATGGAACTTATGCAATCAAACGATTCAAGACCTAAAAGGCAGGACATTTCAAGCCTCAGTACGGGAGCTAAGCGTTACTGGGCTCTCTGGAATTCACTCGAAATTAGGAATGGTATCTTGTATAGAAAATGGGAGTCCGAAGATGGGAAGTCAGTTAAGTGGCAACTTGTACTTCCCCGATCAAGGATAAATCAAGTTCTGAAGGATTTACACAGCAATCCTGCAGGTGGTCACTTCGGAGTCATGAAGACAACTCGGAATGTCCGGGAGCGCTTCTATTGGAACAACATGAAAGAAAATGTTCGAGAATGGTGCAGGTCATGTGATGACTGTAACGTCCGTAAACGACCGGAAACACGCAGTCGTTATAAGTTACAGCGGTATACTGTAGGTGCATCATTGGAAAGACTCGCCTCAGACATCTTGGGACCTCTTCCTCGGACGGACAATGGAAATAGAAAAGAACTCCGACTGCCCTGTGATCCTCAGTTCGGGTGTCCACCGGATACGCCTTCTTCGCCTGTGGATTGTGTTCAAGACCTCCAGGCCCGTTTAGAAGACGTACACAGGGTTGCCCGAGATCGGATCAATATAGCGACGGAGAAGATGAAGACCAGGTACGACACTGAAGCCAACGGACATGAATTCAAGGAAGGTGACAAGGTATGGTTCTGGAACCCGATTCGACGAAAGGGACTCTCTCCGAAGCTGCAGTCTTCCTGGGAAGGCCCTTATACAGTCCTGAAAAGACTGAATGACGTCGTGGTTCGAATAAGGAAGTCACCGAACTCAAAACCAAGAGTAGTACATGACGACCGGCTAGCCCCTTATTATGGTGACTTGTCAAATACTTAGGTGAAACCATGGTTTCCTCATTTATGTAAATATGACCTGTATATTTGTAAATAGTGTTCTTTATGTTAATTTTTTTCCAATGATTATGTCTGTAATTTTGTGCGTATGGAATTGTTACTTTTGAGTGCCTTCTGCTCGGGGTCTGTACTGCCCGGGACGTGCAGTCCTTGAGGAGGGGGCAATGTTACAAGCGGGCGTGCGGCACGAAAACTCGCCTAGGTTGGCCACGTTTGGCGAGGAGCCTCGCGCCAGCTTGATTGGTTTGGCGAAAGGAATAATCTAGTAGCTGCTAGATTGTGCGCGATGTTTTGAGAATTTTCACGAGACTCAGGTGCACGCGCTTCTCGGCTATATAAGGACGAGTAGCCGACGTGAGTTAGTCAGTTGCTATAGTGATTTGATCGAGTTAGTGGAGAGTCTGTTTTGTAATAAAAAGCGTCTCGCTGGACTAAAGGATTTGTGAGCTGTGTTTGCGTTTGCTGTTAACGCTGTGTTATTGAGCTCGCTGCGATTTACTGTTGCTGTGCTATACGATAGCTGTTTTGCAGTCTGTTTTTATAGTACGTAAGACTTGAATTTACGCTGTAATTGACTGTTGACTGCTGGATTGTATTTATCTGAAATTTTTTTTACTTTATTAATTATCCTGTAAATAACTGTAAATAGCTGTAAATAAATTTGTTTGTGCTGTCATCATACAAAGTCCATTCAATCCGAACCCGCTACGCTAAAAACGTAACAATATAAAAAGTTGCACACCCAATAGCACTCTAAATGCCACTTCTAATCCTGTGGAGTACAGAGTGTCATACAAAGCATGCAGCGTTTGACATTTACAAATGTAGATATAACTCCCTAAAACGAGTAAATTGATGTATAAAATATGAGTAATTAGACTAAGACGCTATGAAAAGGGGCTTTACATGTTAAATAGGAAAATGCTAATTCTTACGTGTTATATCCGAATATGTAGATATCAAAAACTGTATACCATCTAGGACATCCTTTATGCATATGAAACTACGAGTCTTAAAATAGAATCGATAAAGGTTATTTTTATTACTTACTATTGGTACTGAAAATATTAAAATCAATTTTAGTATTTTCTTTTAATATCTAATGATATTCTCGTTCACATATTCAATTATTCATAATAAAATTTAAAAAATCAAAAAGCAAAAGAACTTTTTTATTAAATAAAAACCATTTAGAAAATAAATAATCCCTGAGTGAATAGTATTTATCATTAATTAAAATCAAAATTATATTCCATAAAAACTGATATCTCATGAATGAAGATTAAAAAAAATTCTTTATGTTATATAAGTAGAACGAAATTACGCATTTATTGATTAAAAACCCTAAAAACATTTTATTAACAATACAATTTTAGATGATATGACTAATAATATAAACTAGCATTGATTAGATTAGGATCTAAGCTCTACATAGTTGATGGGATTTTTTGGAGTTTCATCAAACGTAACCATTTCAGCAAAGTGAAGTATAAACACAAAAATATGTAGAAAGAAAATAAGATTACCGCTATTACCAATATATTAAGCTTAAAAATAATTAATAATAATTGACGCTCTAGATTCGCAAATGTTTTCGACCCTATATATAGTCATGAGAGACGGCGTTAGTAAAACGTATATTTATTTGTCACAATAAGTAGACATTACAAATATATAAGTATTTTTATAGGATAACAACAAAATGATGATGTCACGAAAGCATAAGGTAATTATACAATACCGATTGTTGGCTTGCTTGCCGCATCAACATTTGATATTATCATGTTCAAAAAATGATGGTTTTGGAATACGAAGACGGTGTGTTCAAGGCTAAGTTTCACTCAAAGATTATATTTCTTCTAATATACATTTTTTCGTTGAAGCAATTTTTTTGGGGTAAAATGTGAGAATTTTTATGCTGTTTTCAATATATTATTGTTGAATGATAATTCAATAATAAGATGATCCTTGAAAACTCTTTTCTAAAGCTTCAAAAACCTGAACAAGCTTCTTATAGAAAATTCATTCTTATCTAAGAAATTTATAAAAACATGTTCTTTCATATATGAAATGCTGTTATAAATATTTATGGTTATATGTTTATTTGGACTTATTTGCAAGCGAGCAACTAATACATATTTTATTCTTTAGAGTTCAGATATTGTTGTTCTTTTAACTAAATAAGAAAAATACAGGTATTAAATAATTTTCAGGTATAATAATTTTCTAAATATCTTCAGTTTACTAGATTACCATCCTTCACATTGGGTGTGCACGATGAGATTCAATTCAGCTTAAGATGAGAGTTAATTCATTGATGTACCGGGATATTTACACTGAAAGACGGAAATAAAATAAAAAGCACACGTATAAAGGATTGGAAAGGAATATAATCGAAGGAAATAAATTATTGATAAAAAATATAACACAAATTTATGCGATGCTTATTTCCAAGAAAAAATATGTAGTTTGAATACCTATCAAAGGCTCAATTAGATAGAAGTATGATTCTGTGTTTGACAGTAGAGCAGCAAATATTTCAAATTAAGTATTTATGAAAATGAATTTAGAACATTCCATTTCAACATTACTGGCCCAGTTTAATTGGCATGTTTATCAAAATTAAGGGAAAACAATCATTCAATTGCAAAATACGATGAGAAATATTCCTTTTTTTTCTCACTCAAACGCAAACGCATATTTCAAGTTTCCTGTTTATTTATTTCTAATTTCCATAATTTTGAAATTTTTTACGGCACTATCTTTTGAAAATATGACATTTTTTTAAATAAATGTTAATATTTACCTAATGTTTAAAAGATAATGTTTAATTCTAGACTAAAACATAAAAAAAAAACACCTATTGAATGCATAGATTCGCTTTCATTTATTCCCATTTATCAAAAGAATGTTTAGTAAATAAGATTAAATTTAGTTGTTTCTTCTGCAATTTATTAAAAATAAATGCGAAAGGGAAAAATAAGCCCAATTTAACAAAGAATTTAATAAACAAAAGGGAGAGCGTAATAACAAAACAATAAAAGTCATTCAGGCAAGACCTTATTTCAAAATGACAAAGAAATATTTTTTTCTGCATATTTATTTTAACTTCATCATTAAGGGTTTATAATAAACCACTTATTGTTGAAAACTTTGGGAAATGTCAAAGATCCATAAAATCTCAATATATTATGTAATATCATATTTCATTCAGTCTTATGCTTTTCAGCAAATATTTCAATATTTTGACGTTTATGCTATGTGGATATATGCAATATTTCCAACATGTATCGAGATTTTAAACGCATTCTCTTTCCCAGAAAATTGGATAAACAAAGGTAATTTTATTTACTGTAATTTAAATAGCGATAAAATAGCTTAATATATGCCTTCAAGTTAAAGATATTAATTTAAAATTAGGTTTTCTTCTGAACAAGTCTAATATGTTATGAGTGAATAATTTCTTTTTGTAGGTAATAAATTAATAAAGAGTTAATAATTTTTTGTAACATAATTACTTTGATTAATCCCAAAAACATCATCTGCTTAAATATTAAAAAAAATTCTCATTTCATATTTTTTTAATATGTTCCAACTTCATTTGGTGCAAAACGCATTGCAATTCTTTAAAAAGTGGTGTAGGTGATTAACATTAGAATATCAATATTTTTTTTAACGTATGCCTAAATTTATTTTAAAAAAATTAATTTTATTTTAAGCATTACCATTATATATTTATTAACACATTCTAAACCAACTGCTTCAATATTTATTTTGAAAACAAATAAGAGATAAGGAAAGAGCAGTTAGAGGTCTTTCACATTTAAAAAGTACTAATTTTACAATTTATATGTGGAGCAGCACCGCTATTTTTGGATTCCTAAAATTAGGTCACACCCTCTCAATATATGTCTTGTCCAAATTTTCAATCATTAATAAAATACTTTTTATTCATCTACTCAAGTTCAAATAATTTTTAGACTTATAGTGGAGGTCAAATGATGTTAATATAATTTCTTCAAAAAATTAATTCATTAAAATTAAAATTATGGAATAGTAAAATATTTTATAAGTGAACAGTTTTGTTTCGAACCAACAGATGGCGTCACGGAAATTTCGCTCATTTTTTTTCAATTCATTCTATAAATTCCTCTTCTCCCTATATATGTCCTGTTCAAATTTTCAATCATTAATAAAATATTTTTTTATTCATCCACTCAAGTTCAAATATATTTTTTAAAACTTGTAGTTGATGACATAATTTTAATACAGATTTTTTTCCAAATATTAACTTATTAATTAAAATCAATTTATAATTTAATGCTTTAAATAGAGTTTTAGCAGTTTGTAATGAAAATTGAAATCAAGAGGCAGTAACTCAATAGGTAAAATACAAGGATTTCAGTATATTCTCTTGAAGGTAAAGAAAGTGATTTCAATTATTGCGAGAATGTTCAGTTTATGGATAAATTCTTATATTAATTGCAATTATTTAAAAAAAGGTACAAAAATAAAAAAATTTCTTCGTTGAACTGAATAGGGATCGACTTTATATTTTTATAGTACTTGTTCAATTTAGATAGATTAAAAAATAGATTTACAATCATATTTTAAAATGTCATTATTAAATAACTGATTCATTGTAGCATTTCATATATTTACAAACATAGTAAAGTAGTAGAGCGTTATTTTTTTGTTTTTATAAAAAAAAATAATTGTTGAATATAGCAACTATCAATTGTAATCTCAAGGCTGTCACTACCAGTATAACTCTCAAGACAACATAAGTTGCGGCTAAATAACAACCGGACTGGCGCCCTAAAACTTTTAAATTTAAATTTTTCTTTCAATTTTTTATGCTGTCGCCTTCAATCTATTTATTTTCTCGAATCCCTTTCAGAACGAATTTTCACTGTTTGAAGGAATGCTTCAGATCTTTCCAGAAAGAGACTTTTCCCTCGCTATCATTTTTTCCTTTGCTGTATCTTGAGTCTCAAATGAAGAATTTTTAGCTCTACCCTGACTTTGGGGAATAGGAAGAAGTCTCTGGAGGTAGATTGCAGGTGAATAGAATTGATGTTCTGCAATGTGGTTAAAATCGTTTTGACAAATACTGAATTATCGCCTGAATGAGTGCGCAACTTTACTGAATACCTCAATATTAAATAGGCCTATCAGCAAAATAACTTGTCTTTACGACACTACGTGTTGAGATACAAAGAAATAAAATGTGAAAATAACCATCATCATTTCTTAAACAATGCTCTGATTAAGAAATGATGATTATTCTTTTCACATTTTATTTCTTTGTATTTCAACACGTAGTGTCGTAAAGATAAGTTATTTTGCTGGCAGGTCTATTTAATATTGAGGTATTCAGTAAAGTTGCGCTCTCATTCAGTTGTCGAAAAATACTGCTCCATTTGATCACTCAAGAAATGAAATATTCTCAATCTCTCTTTTCTTATCATTACTAGTCATCATAAACTAGTTAAAAACGAATACATCTGAGACACTCTTTATCTACATTTCTTGCAACACTGAGCGAATTTTTACAGGAATTTTTTGATGTTTATCAGACATTCCTCATAAACAAGTAGCATTATTCTGAACACTATTGTTTCCATACTCAGTGAGTGTTGTCGAATCTTTTTTAATTACATTTGCAATTATATAGAACGATATGCTGTGCATAAGCGTGATCAAGAACTCTGTCTTTGTCTCTCTAGTTATTGTACTATATTATAAATAGTTTATTTATTCTCTAATCTAATTTCTTGTTTAGAACAATATACTGTGTATAAACATGGTCAGGGACTTTTGTCCTTGTATTTCTAGTCATTATACTATATTATAAATAATTCAGGTACTCTCCAATTTCATTTCTTATTTAGGACAAAATGCCGAGTATAAGTGTGATGAGAGATGTTTGTCCTTGAATTTGTAGCCGTTACTCCATATTATAACTTGTAGAGATATTCTCTAAGCATGTTTTTTTTTTATCTTTCAGTCACATCCTTAGATCTATCTGTCACTTTATGTATACATAAAGGTTTTGAAGATTAACATTTCTATTCTAAAAAGGGATCAGATGACGTGGATGGCATAACAACCGACTTACAATAATAGCGTTCGAAAAAAACATCTTTGCATTCTCTATGAGGAAGGTTTGACCCAAATTGTTATATTAAATGAATGTCAAAATAAAATATCCCAGAATTATTTATCACAATAGTGTGAAAAAAAAACTTGCATCTATCCAGTATCTATATAGTATGTATATAGTCCTTTACGTATGACATAGGTATACTCCGCCCCGGCCGAAGCCATTCGGATATAACGATGAGCTGCCGCAATAGTCCTTTACGTATACGGTAGATATTCAAATGGACTTCTAAAATCCAAAATATACTCTATTAATTCTGATTTAATTTTTCTGCCAATATAACTTAACACAATTCTTTTCTTCTTGAAATATAATATTTTTCTAGCAACTCATTAAAAAAAGTTACAAAGAATCCAAATTCTTTTATCTTTTTAAATTTCAGTGCATGATTTTGATGAAGAGTTTCGACTAGATAAAAACTTTATAATATTTAAAAAATATCTTCTGATTTATTTACTATCTCCCCTATAAATTAGATATTTAGGTGATAAAAAATGAGAATATCGCATATCCTTAATTTTTCGAATTCCCATGTTTAGAGCTAAAGTAACACTTTCTAAGGCTTTTAATGAGTTTCTTTTTTGTACTTTATTATTTCTCCCTAAACAATGCCTTAATTAGCTACCATAAATGCTAAGAAAATGCATAATAATTACTCTATTAAGGGTTTCTTAAAACATCAATAATCCAATAAATTTCTGTTAGGGCTTAATGTCGCAGTCTGTTATGTCGTTAGTTTTTAAGCATGGAGAAACATGAGATTTACTTAAAATTACTTCTTTTGTTCCTTTATAGTAAGTAGTGATATTTTGCAAATAATCTGCTCTTTTTTACGATTTTGTTCACAATTTTTTTTGTTTAGCATTTATAATCATTATTTTATAAATTATACCCCTGAAATTAGTATTAGCAATTTCTGAAAGTGTTAACGTTATTTATATTTGTTTATTACAGAACTTTATTTGATTGAATACTTTCAGAATGTTAGTGTTCTCGCTCAAACTGAAAATTATTTTTTTCCTCTTTAAACATATTTTCATTTTTATGTTAATATTAATTATGGAGTATTTCATATTGTTTTTAATAGAGTTTTTATTAGTTAAATTTTTATTATTTTGTATTATTTTTTAGGACTTTTTATTAATTTGTTATGAGAAACGTGATATAGCTCTAATATCGTTTAATACACAATAGATTTTAAAAGCTAAAACTGCAATAAGAAATAATTGTAAACAATCAAATATATCTATTAATAAAAATATCATACAATCATCATAAATGCCAAAAACATTAGCAGTACTCAAAAAAAAACATATTGAATATTTGTATAGACTTATGATAGAATCGTTCTCAGTGAAGTTCGAATATTTTAACTGACAATTTTTTATAAATAATTACTACGCATATGCATAGGTTCAAACATTTTTAAGATTGAATGAACTGTTAATACATGTTATTTGCTACTCCCTATATAAATGACAGCACATACACCTTCTGACTGAGCTATTGTATTTGACAGTCTTTAAGATTCAATATTACCCGACACAATGCTGCCAAAGCGTCTTATCACTTTGATTTATCCATGTGTGGCAGGTGTGAATAGTAGTTATCAGTTGCCGCATAAAAGCATGGTATTTTGAAATTTATAGCAATAAAAAAGGAACGTATACGACTGCGAAATTCAAAAGATGTTCAAATGGATCAGGAATGTAAATTTCCATATGTTGAACAAAAATGTATACATTAAAATTACGCAAACTTAATTGCAGTTAAAAGTGTCAAGAATATCAATCTTAAAACGAATGTATACTAAGAACGAAAACAAAATATTACACGGATTTCTTGTTGCCTTAGACATTCCAAATTGCGTTTGAAAAAAAAGGAATGAATTAGTCCTTATTAATTATGAGTTAGTTTGGGTTTGTATTTTGGAGAAACCAATTCCAGTCTTGAAGCAAAAATTGTATTGAAAATGCAATTTAGTTCAAGGTTTTGCATAGCGAATACAATATTTTTTTAAACACTCTTTCATTAGAAAAATGATATTTATTAGTAAAAAGTTTAAAATAATGTAAAAATAATAATTTGAAATAAAAATGAGAGGAAAAAGCCATAAAATTTAAGCAAATGCCCTATAAACTAATTTGAAGAAGAGTGATTTGATCATTAAAAGCTCGAAAAGTGTTAAAAGATATCGGAAAAATAATTTAATACATTGTAAGATAATTTTAGCATCTTTAAAATTATTTCATTAATAATTTGATAGTTAAATATTTTAACCATATATTTAATTAAATATAATTGTTTAATACGAAATGAAAATTGTTAAAACTTATTTTCATACGTTTTATACCTACCTACTGATTTCCTTAACCCTTTTGCACTCCAAAAAACAGTTCGATGTACAATTATTCAACTAATACAAAATTGTGTTTATGCTATGAAAAATAAATATAATTCATTTAAGTCAATTTTTTTTGGAAAGTTAATCTGCATCTGTTAACCATTATGTAGGAGCTTTTAAAAATTAATAAATAAAACGTCAAAATGATGCACAATCTTGTATAATGAGTCAGAGGCACCATTGGAGTGCAAAGGGTTTAAAACATTCATGTTTGATTCATTTCATATAAAAGCTCTAATGCATTTATTTAAGTTTAAATTTTATATAATTAACTTATTCATATTTATACTTATTTTATAATCAATTTTCTTTTGATGGAGATCTTTATTATGAAAAAAAATCGAATGTAAAAAGGTACTTATTTAACAAATACAATCGTTTGTTTATTTATATACAAGAAGATTCAACTATTGTCTACTTAGGCCATTATATGCAATTACACGAGCCTAAATTTTAACGTGGAATCTTTTTACAACTATTTACATTTTGTTTTTTTTTAATTTGGCAACACTTTCCTTCTTTTAAACTGTTTGCGAATTTCAATTTTGAAATACAGGGTAAGTCAAAATGAATATAGCGATTACAAACGGCTATAACTATTTAATGAAAAAATATTTATCGATAAGATTTACACAGAATGTAGAAGAATCTTCAAAATTTTATATACAGAAGTCATAGATGTTCTATGTGACTTCCCTTGGTCACACGGACAACATCTAATCGGTATTCCATTTCACGCCATACATTCTGAAGCATTTGTTCATTAACCGACTCAAGCGCATTACAAATGCGTACTTTCAGTTCTTCAATTGTTTTGGGCAAGGGAAACACAAACACTCTGTCTTTCACATAACCCCATAGGTGGCCTTCCGCTACTTTTTCCTTTGCACAAACATCCTGTTTCCTCAAACATCCGATGCCATCTGCGTATGTTGTTCGCATTTGGAGGTTCTTCATTGTACCGCTGACGAAATTTTCTCTGCACTGTAATAACAGAACGGCAACTGTGAAATTCCAACACAGAGAATGCTTTCTGCACGGGACTAGCCATTTCCACTAATGAGACGCCGCGCTGAACAGGTTTCTTGTCGTTGCGAAGTTCGATTTCGCGCATGCGCAGGCATCCGCTTGGCTGCACGTGCGCTTTACGTTAATAAATTTTGAAGTTCCGTCTACATTCTGTGTAAATCTTATCGATATATCTTTTTTCATTAAATAGTTATAGCCGTTTGTAATCGCTATATTCATTTTGACTTACCCGTATATTATCAAATTGACTAATGTAACATGAATAGCTCCATTGCAAATTGAAGATTCGGAACAAAAATGAAATTTCAGTTTTACACATTGATTCAGATGTTGTATACATGTATATTCTTTGGTTTTTAAATTAAATATCGGTAACCATTTTAATCTGCAATGATAGCATCATAACATGATTTGAACAAATAAGCGATAGAAAGAAATGAAATCTTTTCAGAATAAATCAACGAACAAATATAAAATAATAATCGAAACAGAAATAAAATTTAAGTTTTCACATTAATTTAGTTTATGTTTATATCCTTTTTTTAAATCAATTGTCGACAACACTTTTATTCTGGAATCACAACATCATAACAGGATTTGAATAAATAAACAATAAAAGATGGAGCATTTCAAAATAAATAAACGAACAAACGTAGTAATAAGACTCGGGACTAAAATTAAATTTAAGTTTTCGCATTGATTCAGTTTTGTGCTTTTGTTTTCGAATTAAATTTTAGTAACCATTTTATTCTGTAATGATAACATCGTAACAGGATTTGAACTAATGAACGGTAAAAGATTAAATATTTCCAAAATAAATAAACGAACAAAAATAAAATAAGACTCGGGACAAAAATGAAATTTATGTTTTACACAATGATTCAGATGATAAATATGTTTTTATGCTTTTGTTTTTGAATCAAATGTCGACAATCATTTTAATCTGAATGATAACATCATAACATGATTTGAACAAATAAGCGATAGAAAGAAATGATATCTTTTCAAAACAAATCAACGCACAAAAATAAAATAATACCCAAATTCCATCCCGCATCGAAACGGTCCGCCGGCATGCATTTGCAATCCGATTCCGCCGAAAGAGCAGAGAAATATAGAGCAAATAAATTTTTCTTCATTTATTCCATGCGTATGGATGTCTTCATCTGCTGACAGATACACGCATATATGGATACATGGAAGAATATAAATCAAACTTGTTTTCTACTTTTACGGTATTCGCCGGCCTCTTTGAAAGGGTAAGAAGGGTTTCTGCGCTCTAAATCTCGGCAAGTCACGCCTCCGAAGCGAGAGTTTGCGAAGTTATACGACACTGTCATCATAAATTTAGAGCGCGAGTAATAATAAGAAGATAGAAAGAAAATTGACAGTGAGCGAAACTGGCCTGCACGCCAGGTACATTTTGCTACAAGGAAATAATAGCTCTCGGGCAGCTGACGATCAGTTCTTTATTGGGTTATTAAAGAACAATACAGCTTGTGTTAACTTGCCGTTAGGTCTTATTTATGCCTCCGATTTAATAAACTGAAGGAAATTTTCTCTCGGGGGCTGTCGGAGAGTAACGTTCCATTAAGGAGTAACAAAGCACAAAATTGATCTTTAGTGGTGGATCCGAACAACATTTTTTCGGAAGAGATATTACTATGGATTACAAAGAAATAGCACTTTGCCGATATCTTTTTTTTTAACTTCCAGTTAACTTTCTTTAACACGCGCGTTTTATGCTGTTACTTTTTGTGATTGTTGAGAATATATTTTATTATTAAAAACGATTTCATGCATGTTTATATGCGAAATATAATGTTATTGCTACATTTACTGTCTGTTGTAAACTTTTAATTGAAAATAACGTCGTAAGATTCTTTATATTTTCGCTTATCTGGATATACATCAAGGTGTTTAAATTTAATATGAGTTATCTGTTTTCCATAACATTTACTGTATTATAGGAATTTTTTTATAGCACATTGAGCAAGAAAGAAAGAAAAAGAAATAGAAAGATGAAGGAGGAAATTATATTTAAGAGCACATTTTAAGTTTAGTTAAGTTACATTAACGTCCCATTGTAAAGGGACGAGTGAATTATTCTGGAACGAACCTCATAATCGTAAACTGCGGTCAGATGACAAAGACGACACCTGAACTGGCATCATCCTCTCCATACCACACCATCCGGAGGACTTTTGGACCTGAAGTATTTTATATGTAACAGACCCTCTTTAACGAAGGATCTTCGTTGGAATCGGCCCTGGAATTCATGGTCCAATTACCGAAGCCTTACCAGCAACCACTCCCTGGCACATTTAGAGAATTTACAGCTTATACAAAAACTATTACCTAATAGCAAACTAGAAATTATATAGTATATTTTTAATTCTGTGAATGTGACGAATTCTATTAAAACAATTAAATCTTGTGTGAATCAGTGTGCCATATAATTTAAAAAAAAAAATACTAAAATGGGAACAGAAAATAAATGTAAAATATACAATATAAAAGTTAAATTTAAAAAAAGCTTTAATTTTTCAAATGCCAATTAATATGTTTATAAATTTATGGAAACGGTTTTAATCTGAAATCACTACTGGAATGTGTTAGGGGTGTACAAAAAGTAAGTTACACTCAAGTAATTAGGTCAGAAATACTTTATTGACAAGTCCACTACAATGCAATTTGACACACATACTAGCTCATATTTCTCAACATAATCCCTCTGTCCTTGCGGAAATTTTTGGAACTTAGCACTAACCGTCCAATGTCTTGACTATAGAAAATCTATTTTGATCTTAGAGAAAACTTCGTTGGCCATCGTTGAAAAATTAACTTCCACCTATATCCTGTGCAATGTCTGCTATTCTCATTTTGCGATTGCTGAGAATAACGTCTTTCATTCGCTGCACCATGTCTGATGTGCTCACCGTAGTTGACCTTGCTTGCTATTTCACTTCGATTAATTCTGTTCTATCGTCTTTGAACTGTTGGCACCATTACACAATGGCTTGACGTGACGTTGTATGCGGCTCATACACTCCCAATATATTTCAAAATGAGTGTCCGTATTCGTTAAACGTTTTATCCACACAAAAAATTCTGCATTCTTTAACGGTGGAGTTGTGTTCGTTTGATGAGCTTTTTTTCTCGTACTGCACATCAACAGTTTTCACTATTCGGATGAAGTTACTAATGTTGAAAGTCATTGAATACAGTTATCGTTTGAACAAGCTTAGTTCTTGTTTCGCCATGATGTCATCAAGGAAGGAAAAAGTGCAACTTGCTTTTTAAATGCCTTTTTTAATTTATGTAATGCACAAAGTATCCTTTGTGGTGTAAAAACTAATTTCCATGTCCTTATAAATAAGTAGGAATGTATTTCAAATTTGAAGGATGCTTTACGCTTGTAGCGAGTCATATTTTAAATGATTTGCTACAATGCAGATAACGTAGAAAAAATTCAAAGCGAATTTTATACAGTCTATTCAATCATATTTGAAGATTTATAACTTAAAAGGTGTATTATAATTTAACGAGAATAATGCTACAATCGAATACCGCTCAAATTGATTCATCTATGAATTCTTATATACCATCTTAGATCATTTTAATAGCTGCCTATAAGAATATCAACGAACTTTTTTAAAAAAAACCGCGCCTGATCATTTAAAATAAATTCAAAACATTAGAACTTCGTAAATTTTCTTTGAAAAATAAATTTTGCCAGGAACACCTGACTAAGGATGTTCATGTTAATCTAAAGCTGTTATATTTAATTAATAAGACATGGGAATTGTATAAAAATGTAATCACATTTTTACATAATACATTAATTGATTCAATCGACTTGAATAAATTATTTTTTATTTAAAAAGTTCTAATTTGACTCTTCATCTCGAATTCTTTAATCTACATAAATGCTTTATACCTATTCTCCTACATACATAAAAGACATCCAATATATTTTGAGAAAAAAATACGTGCATTAAAAAATTGATCACAATTAATTTTAAGAAAGAGAAATTTTATTGTAATACAGAGTTACAATCACAGTACAGAAAATTTGAAAATAATTTTAAAATACAATAAAAAACTTATAACATTTTCTTTAGAAAATCTTCCTTCTAACTTTTATATAATACATGATTTCTTTTTTTATGATTCATTTTATAATATTTAAAATTAACTTAAGCCTCATTTACTTGGCCAAACACTTTGATATCCTAATTAGATGCCAATTTTGCTTTAGCCTTTAATAATTTTAAATATATTCTTATATATAAAGATCTTGATAAGCAACTGAAATATTTAAAAACACATTAACACACAAATATATGCATTTGTGTGTTTTGAGTTATTAGTTATCAGTAACTTAATTTAACTTTCAAAATTAGAGTTCAATGTATGGATGCATGCAGATTTTTACTCTGCATGGAATAGGCATAAGGATTGAAAAAATAAGTTTCAAATTTCGATAACTTAAGAGAGCAAGTTAAAAATAAAATTGATTTGAGCCATTTGAGTTCAACCATTACACATCAGACCTTATGAAATCATCGAATAAAGCTAATAAATCTCTCTTCTAATTTAGAGCAGCATTTGCGATATTTGGAGAAGGAATTTCATAAAAAGCGTTTATCTTTTGATAATTCTGAATTACTACAGAAAGTAATTAGCCATAATATCACCATTGCATTAATAAAGTTACTGATACGTAACAGACTCACATCTCAAGTCTCACTGATATAAATGCAAACTAATCCAAGAGACTAATTGACTCCTCGAAAGCTCTCTCAAGTACATCATTCCCGAAATTCCTGACGCTATTCCGTCAATTGTTTCAAGGCACTATTTTGAGTCTGCGTCAATGCATTCGAGCTCTGAGAAAAGTACGCTGAAATCACGGCACAAAGATGAGCATCCTGTTTGATTGTCCAACCCAAAAGCTTTTAGTCGTTTTCGAGGAGCCCATTTGGAATCCCTTTAAAATTCAAGGCTTAAAATTCGTGATCATGCGAGTTAAAATGCAGATAGCGTCGGATGTTGCCACTTTCTGTTGATTAATGTTCCTCAAGTCTAGGCTAATAGCGCCTCTTGTACATTAATAAAGCCCAGAATAGGGGTAAGGATATGGGCCGTCTGGCGTAGCAGTAAATAGCTAGCATTAGCCATTCATTAGCTTGGGAAAGGAATATTGATTTCAAGCTACTTCCAAGTAATGCTCCAGCAATATATTTGATTCTATGAAACGGGGTTTATATACAGTATCATATTACTAGAGTTAAATTTTCATTTTAAGCTGAATAAAGCAGTAAATACGGCAGAAAAATTAGCATGATAATCTTTAAGTGACTTTATTATGCCCGAGGTGTATGTCTATGAGTGAAATATGTGCTTTTCATTTTTATTACTGGATATTACTATTTATTATTATATATTGTCAAATATTGATACATGTAAAAATATTTCCTAATCTTCACACGAAGGTTGGGGTAAAACTTTTTAGTAATGGGAATTCTAAATACGTTAGTATTTCTATGATAAAATAAGCTCGTGTCTTTTTGATTTCATTTCATATTCAAGAAAAATAACATTATTCAAGGGAATAATGTTATTTTATTATTCAAGGGAATAAAGTTATATTATTATTCAAGGGAATAATATTGTACTATTATTCAAGGAAATAATTTTCTGTTATTATTCAAGAAAATATTATGTAATGTAAGATATAATTTTTTCCAATTCTTTTTCTATACTAGTATGGCTTTTTAGAGAGTTTATTATTGTTTTAAAGAGCACACTTTCATTAAGTGCAGTTTGTTCAATAGTGCTAGGTGGGTGTTCTTCAGGGGGCCGATCAACGTTTCTGCATAGCTTCTAGCTAGATCGGAATACTGCTCAGTTATTCAAGGGAATAGAAGACAGTTTAAAAAAACAAATATGACATAAAATGAATTTTAAATGCCTAAATTTGGTATATAATTAGAAAAATTAATTTCCATTAGTTATTAACACCATGAAAAAACCCACAAAGAGCTCATTTATATTTATATATGGATATCCTTACTTGCTTTGATTTATTGCTACAGTATTTTTAACTGATTAAATACTAAACAGCTATAGATGATTCCCTTTTATTTTAAATGGAATAAAACTCATAAAAGGAGCTGTTCTTTAAAAATGATAATTTCTCCTTTTTTGTTTCGGAAAAAATAAATCATGATATACGAACTAAGTTGACAATGAAAATATCTTAAATCTAAGGATGTATTTAACTGTATATTGAAAATTACTTATTTTCAATTTTTTTTATTTCTGTTAAACAAAAATAATAGAACAGATTACTGATAGAATGTTAAAAAAGGGAAAAAATCTCTTATTTACAACTTAAGTCCATTTTGCAAACCTGATATTTGATATCGCTACTAAGACCATTATCTCACAAACAATCGATAATTAGCATCAATTTGCATGGCATTTGGTGGAATTCTGATTTAGCAAATGAAAGTTGAATAGAAAAAAAATAAAAAAATTTTAAGGATTTTAACTTAAATAACTGATAGCAAATGTTTTCTTTTAAAAAACTGTTTTGGAATATCTGATGAAAAATTTCTTAGTGCTGAATTTAAAATAATTTTGAAAGAAACAAATTAGTAAGTTCTACAAGTTATGCATTTGACTTTAGAATATTAAATGTGTTAGACTAAAAATTGGAATTGCATTACTTGTCTTTATGTTCTATCAGCATTTAGAATATACTTTTAGTATATTGGGGGTCCAAATCTGAAATTAAAATTTCCTTGAAAAAGGTGCTATCTTAAAAATGATCAGTAAAACATTTCAACTAATAATATAATATGATACACAAGAACAAGCATAATTTAAATTTCTGTATTCTTATAAGAATACTCATTATTCCTAATATGCAAATTTTACTGCTTCCTAGGGATATGTTTTCAAGTTTGTTTTACGATTTCTTCACAACTAAACATCATAAAATGCAGTGTATTCCACTCTTTTCTTCATGCATTTAATGACCTAAAATGCTGCTATTATATTTTCTACTTATGTTTTAGACTTAGCAAAATAAAAAATAGTATTTTTATCCCCTGTTTTAATTTTAACGGTTACAGAATAACAATTTATAAAATTAATTTCCTGAATTCTTTCAGCATACTTAATTTTTGTATGCATATTTGTTACATCCATAGTTTGTATACATTAGACAAAGAAATCCTCCAGTATACATAAATTTGCTTTTAATTAATTTTTATTGTAATCTTTTAGTAAGTAAATGCTAGTCAACGGGTAATCCTCCTAACCGGTTTTAATTAATACTCTCTTAACTAGTTCCTCTTAATTAATAATTTAAAATCCCCTTCAATGGATGGAATAATTTATAGTCCTCTGCAAATAGAATAATTTGTAACGGTGTGCATATATATTTAAATTCAGAAAGAAAAGTAATTGTAAAAAATGATTCGGATTTTTGCTAGCTGTCAAAGGTATTTCAGATAAAGAAATCCATACTATAATTAAAATTTAAAATACACAAGCAATTTTAAATATAGGGAATGATTAAATAAAAATTTACCCATTTTTTCTTCATAAAATAATACGTGGTGATTATTTTTACTTCGCAATTCTTATTAGTATATCATAGTAATTCTATGGAAAAGAGAAAATGAAAAAATAAAATTTGAATAATTCATGAAAAAAAAAACAACAAATTATTAGTCTTACTATTTATTTATTTAAAAGTATATATTAACAATAAAATATTACAAGCGTAAGATTTATTATTATGATAAGAACAGACCATTCATATAAGAATCGGAATATAATATTATAAAATGAATTTTATTAAATATATTATAAATGTAAATTTTTTGATATAGAAAAATACAACGTGTTTTAAAGTTAAAATAATCAATAATATGACGATAATTTTTTTTAAAATTTCACTTACAGTTAGTAATTCCCTTAGGTATAATCATTTAGGACATGGGTAATTATCAATTCAACAATTATTTTTAATTATAAATTAAATTTTGTATGAAATTATTATAAATTTTAAATAACTAAACTTGTGTTTCATAATTATTTTTATAATCCTCCAGTATAGTTTTTTTATTCTAAAACACTTATGCTTAGCTATTTGACAATAAGAAATTAATTTATTTTTGATCTTACAGGCGATTAGTGATATTTTTAGAAGCTGAAGTAAGAAAATTCAATTTTGGATCTTATTTAATAGGCAAAATATTTTCAGACGTGTGTTTGAACTCTTAAAATGTAATCTTTACTCTAATTTTTATTTTATTTTATTTTTTTGAAAAAAAAGAAAAAAAAATATTACTAAATCAACCAAAACGTGTAGTAAAACATTATAACTTGAATTTTGATTCATCAAAATGTTTTCTTTTTGTCGTGTTTATGATTGAAACTCGTTGCTTTTTTTCATCAATAAAGGTTGTTTTATTTTGTTTCTTTTCTATAAAGTAGAGACATGTTTTGTTACGATAAAATATCTTAAGACTTAAAGATACATTTAAAACTCTGAAAATAAGAATCGAAATCTTAATTTCTCTAAAATGTCGAATTACAGCACTTTGAATGATTATCTTACGTTATTTTTTATCTTCGTACAATTCTTTCTATCCAAGTACACATTCTAGTTCTTTTCTTTACCTTTCTTTTTCCAATTTCTTCAACATCCGAAGGCCACACACGACGAAAAAGTAATACATATATATATAAAACCTCTCTCTTTGCACTAGATAAAAAGCAAAACTAAAATATAAAAATGGGGGAAAGAGCAGTTGACCTGAACTAGAAGAATGAGGATAAAAAAAGCCTCGGCCAAATCAGTTGCATCATTTGTGCGACAAATCTCTGCTATTATTTCCTTCACGACAAATTCAAGGAAAAAAATTACAAAAAAAAAATGAATGTCTATCAAAGTACCTCCCATAAAATAGTTTCCCTTCTTAGAAGTGAGCCTTTTGAAATGATGATGGCCTTGCAGGAGAAATACACATCGAATGAGATTTCCGATTGAGACAGATTCAAAAGTATACCTTGAAAAGTGTTATTATTTTCTTCGAGTTGCCTTCATGTGAGGTAAATGTGTTTTAGAGTTTGTATCGGCTATTTGTTCTATCGCCCGTAGTCTTATTACACGAACATCGATATCTTGGGCTCGGCGTTTCTCGGGGAAGTTACGAATCAGTTCCATGCTTTTTCTTTATCCGGTTTATTCATTTTTTTCTCTTCTTTTTTTTAGCATTTGGAAACATTTGCTGAAAAAAAAATCTATATTCCAATCTTTGCACTGCAGATAAAATTTACTCTTAGAAATGTATAAGGTTATGTTCTTGCAGAATCCTAATGAAAATATTTTTAGATTCTTCTTGGAAAACATAAGGTTACAAATTTATTTGGAAATCCAGGTTATCTCGAAATGTTGATATACTTTAAGGTGAGTCAAGTTTAAAAGATCTATTTTTTTTCCGTAAATTTCACCAATAAAACTTAGGATCAGAGATGCAAATGGTTCCGAAAATCCAGCTTTTAGTCAATAAATTAAGAACAAATAATGTATATTTTTCCCAAGTATATTCCCAAGTATAATGTATATTTTTCCTCTACTTAGGTCAACAAAGAAAAACTTATTTCTTATTATTTTTTATTAAATAATTACTTTTAATACAAATAAATTATCAAAACGTAATAATTTTCGCAAGAACTCAACTCGCATTCATCTTCACGTGAAAAATATTGAAATCCTCGCATTTAACGATTGAACTACTGCCTGTGGATTTCAAATTTCATTTCGAACTGCTAAAACTCTATTTAAAATATTAAAATTAATTAATCGATTACTATTTTAAAAAACTGCAGTAACATCAATTGCCTTCTACTACAAGTTTAAAAAATGTATTTGAACTTGAATATATGAATAAAAAGTATTTTATTAGCGATTGAAAATTTGAACAAGAAATATATAGCTAGAGTAACTAACAGTAGGAATTGAAAAATAAAATTATTTGTCAAATGAAATTTTCTACTATATATCTCTCTCATACTATGGTGTAACATACTACGGTATTTATATATAGCATAGTATAATATGGCATTTATATATACCATTGTATGTATTGTATGGTATACTATTTGTCTCTCTCTCTCTCTCTCTGTATATATATATATATATATATATATATATATATATATATATATA
>JAOUZG010004505.1:1020508-1032621 GCA_026289955.1 Argiope argentata | reverse complement strand
TATATATATATATATATATATATATATATATATATATATATATAATGCCTCACTTATTAAACAATCCGTATAACTAGTATTGGATCAAATTTATCCATCTACACTCACCAAAAACATATTTAAATAATTTAAATCATTTATTTCTACACAATGCTCTACCTGCTGGCGAACACGCAGCGAGGTGCCAGAAAATGCATACTTTCAGAATTAGTCTATCCATTAAATATAATTACTGAGAAGAAGGAACTGAACTTTATTTAAAAGTAGCATAAGTTGATACAAATATGATAAAAATAAGATAATAATAAATACATACAACTAAATATATGTAAGAGCCAGACATACTAGCATTGCATAGAACGAAACGAGATGAGGTAAGGATCCTATATTAGGATCTTATTTTGTAAAATGAATATACCTATGTATCTGCAATATTAATGAGCGTAATATAAAGATCTTTTTGCCGTCAGAGCCTTCTTTCAACATTCCTGTTATTAATTACTCAAATTCAGTTCTTGGCAATTTCGACGTCAAATGATAGATACGATCGCACGGAATATAATAAAAGACATATTCCTTTGGGGTTATTTCTGTGACAAAATGTTCTATCATATATGCTGAGCTGACAAATAGTATAATGCATCTCTTTCTATTTACTCGTTATAAAAGCTTTTTCGCAGAGAAATATTATGTCATCGATAGAAAATAAAATAGATCAACTTTTCTCTGTCTATATTAACCAGACTTATTTCTAATATAATTAACTTACTTCTATTGTTTCTTATTTACCGATAAAGTATATTTATCATAAGCATAAAAATTGGTTAACAATATCTTAGAAATATTTACTTGTTTGTGATATTATTTTAGTTATTTATGCATTTCTCATCTTAACATGGGTTTATAATAGCTAGATATTATATTAAATGTACATTTCGAAGAAATCAAGTTCGGATAAACTTCAGAGATAGCGTGCATTCTAATATCAAATCCTAAAAATAATTTTATTATTTGTATTAGAAAATAACTGTTATTTCTGAAATTATTTACGCAAATACAATGGTAGAAATTCCAAATTGAGTGTAGTTAATTTTCACCAGTTCTTCATTTTTTTTCTTTTAAATTATAAGAATAATAGTAACGATGAATTGCTTAATGAATGAACGTTTTTATTTAAGCTTTGTTTATATACCTAATTTTTTCCTGAGGTAAACCCATTCTAATACAAGTTAAAAGATAAAAATGTTTCAAGCTATTATGTTATGAAATGTATTTTAAGTGCTTTTCCGCTGTCACACCGGATGCCTCTTTAGAAAATAATGATAAGTTAAAATATTAAGGGAAAAAAGGAACATATTCTTCTTAAATTTAAATGCAATATTATTCTTTTAAAATGTGTATTTGATGCGCACTCTTTTATGAAGCCCATTTTATACATTCTACTGATTCAGGAATGAGAATAATAATACAAATGAAAAATAAGAATTAGACGATTTTGATTTATCAAATATATTCTAATAAATAATACTTTTAATAAAGTTCGATAAGTATCTATTTAATTTTTAAAGTTTATGGGGTTATTTTAGAAAAAAAATTATAAAAAATAATTTCGAAACATTTTTGGTAAAGATTTATTTTATTTATTTGCTGGTATTGTAATATTTCTTTGAAAGAAGTGATTATTATTTCTTGGTATGACCGACAAATCTATAAATTTACAAACCCCACTTACTATCTAGCCGTTTTGGTGCCGATATTTTAGATATAAAGAGAACATTTGATTCAGATAATTTCATTATTATTTGGCTGTGATTGAACTTAGAAATTTTTCAAAAAACAATTATCATATTATTTTTAAACCAAACTTATGAAAATCCCAAAATTTTGCTGCAGATGTGATTTACCCTAGGGCCGAATTTTCAACGTCGTGGTTTGTAGTTGAATAACATACCACAAAAATAACACCCTATGTACCATAGATGTCATCTTGCTTATGAAGCTTTCATCACAAACTCTCCCACTAGTGGTCGGTGGTTAGATGAACGATATAACTGCACCAAGCTTATGACGGGTATGTGTGTGAGTTGGTGATGATGTTGGCTGCTGGCGTTGATGATGATGACGTGCCCGTTTTACAATGAAAAGAGGGATGCAGTAGCGTCTGAGGGTAGGAACCCCTGAAAAACAAAAGGCAGAAGTCTGACTTCCAACTTAAATGAGAGTGACACACACACACATACTCGCTTGTACATCCCCCTTTTACAGGAGAGCACATTCACACACCTCACAGATAGTATACAGAAGAAAAACCATGCCAAATTAGGAGGAAGATGCACTCCCTCAGTGTCAGGACGCCGACTGATGTTGGGTTTTTTATTTTAAAGTACCTAACGACTTTGGCTACCAATAGACCGTACGAAGATTTATTACCGATAGACTGTATGAAGGTTTATTATTCAAGGTTGTGGGTCACCACCATTGCTGCAGATGCGGTTTGTCCTATTACCGAACTTGCACCGTTCTAGTTTCCAGCCGAGTAACATAACCCCATTGCAGAAGTAAATAGTTCTATAACGTGCATGTTATTTGGTTTATGTAGCTTTGGCCACCATTTCTCACTGAAAGATTCTCAAACAAGCGCACACTTTTAAACAAGATTATTTCTGCTAATATCGAATATTGAAACAAATTTATTACAGGGAATTTGGAATACATGAAGACAAGACATTGAAATTTCAAGGAAAATTTCGAAATTCAGAAATACTGATTTATGTTAACATAAGTAAAGTCAAATTGTTTCTTTTGTTATCTTGAAGCATTCAAGTTTTACATACTTTTATTTTATAAATATAACGGGGAAATTACTATATTTATTCTTAGTTCTTTTTTATAACTTGTAAGTAGTTATAAAATAAAATTGTAAGTATATTGACATTCAACAGTTTAATAATAAATAGTACAATAAATAATATTGATATTTATCATTATGTATGAAATAGTTTTTGGAATAAATTACTTAGACGTTATATTTCAACAAAACGGCTATCTGATAACTGCTAATCTCATCAAAATATCTAGATATATATACTCAGTTGCTCTATGAAAGAGCATTTTATCATACTGTGTTGTACATTTGCATAAAATATCTCGCTGTTGAAAGTTTTCCGTTCCAAATTAAATGAAAATTTGGTCAAATGTAGTTTGAAAATATTTCTATGTCCTTTACCTCAATAAACTGAAGATGTTACAAGCATACTTTGGGAAAAAGGAATGCCAGTCTCCCTCTTTATCTTGAGTTCAGGCTCTATTGGTCGATTATGTTGAGATTAAAATAGCCAGAAAATGCTCTACAACTAAATTATTAAATTTTATTCACTGTTTAGGTAATAGCAAAGAAGCAAAATAAACATAATTCTTATATATAAGATATTGTTTATGAAAATAGTTAAACTAAAGTTAATTTGACGCACATCTTTGTTTCACAAATCTAATCAAATAAAAATTAATTCAATAAAACGAAAAACATTTTTTTTATTCCACTAATTAATTTCATTATTTATATGCTATTATTGGAAATAGACTCTTTCCATGGCTATTAAATACAATTCTGATTATTTTTTAAAAAACAATACCAGCTCATCCTAAAAGTTTAAAAGTATAATAAAACAATTATCTCTGTTTTTATTGTAAAAGTAAAAATAAATATCTAGGAGCTAACGAAGGAAAATTCCGTAAGCCTTCCCGGCAAAATATTTAATTTAAAAGCAGTCATTAATGGAAAAACGTTATTTATTCATATTAGCTAAAGAAAATGCTCCGAACTTTATCCCCCTAACAATTTTCTTTATGCATATATATACCATCAAATAAACGCAACATTGTGCCTCTATCTGTAGCCTAACAATACAAACAATTTTATCGATAGAGAAAACGGAATACTTTAAAGCGGTGGACCATGCACTTTCGATGGACTAAAAGCAAAACGTTCAGATAAGAAAAACAAAGGAAAAAAATAGAAGAAAAGGGGGAAAAGAAATGTCCCGAAGAAAAATGTTTTCTTTCTGCTTTTTGGTAGAAATTCCATTGAGTTCTTGGAATCGAATAAAAAATAATGAAAAATACTTCAGGAAGTAAAAGGACAATACCACGATAAAGAGCGAAGAGAATGTGAAATGGGTATGGATTCCGAAAAAAAAGAACTTTTTTCTTTTTGTTCACAGGTTGGAGATCACCGATAGGAATATCATCATAATCTCTAGAAAATTTTACTTTCAGAATGGTTGCTTCGGATTATTCTCAGGATATAAAAAATGAATGTAAAATAAAAAAATGATTTTTAATTTCTCAATATCCAAATAATAAATAAATACTAAACATTTGCTCATTTTAGATTTATTCTAAATTTCTTTTCAAGTGGTAAATATCTTCTTTTTTATGTTAAAAAATTCTTAAAATTAAAAGACATTTTTAATACATAAAATATTTTTTTTCTTTTTAACTATGCATTTCTTTTATGAAACATAATTTTAGAATAAAAATATTTTTGAGTGTACTCCAGAAATGAAATTCTTAAATATTATTTTTGTCATACACTAAAAGTATTGAGAATGTGTAGTGCATAATGTTACGATGAATTCCATATTCTTATGCAAATAAAATATTTCATAAATAATATTTAGTTGTAATGTAATTTATGTATTTTATTCAGCTGAATAATATTCTCTTTAACATATATTGGATCAATAAAATAACAAAATTAAAACTTCCTAAATTACAATTAATTAAAAACTTAAATTTATTAAGATTACGAAAAAAAAATGAAATTGATTAAAAATACAAAAAGAATAAAATTGAAAATGATTAAAAATACAAAAAAATTAAAGTTCATTAAAATACAAAAAAATGTAATTCGTGTGCCAAAAATTTGATGAAATATGCCAAATATGGATTATTTTTTTATATGAATATAAATATGAATCCTTAAAAAAATAATTAAATCACAATATGTTTTTTATGGGAAAATGCATGATATGGGTTTGACTTTAAATAAGAATTGTCAATAGATAAGCTGATTTCCGCTGCTTATTTGTTTTTGTGTATAAGAAAATATTTTTAATGAAACAAAGTAGATATATAAGTAAATTTTGCATTTCATGAGAACTGCTCGTACTAAAAGCGTTATACATACTCAATTAACAAAGTCTATATTAAAAAAATCCTACCATGTGGCATATTTTGAAAGAAATGGGGTTGAAACTCATATTTTTTTTTTTTTTCATATTGGTGGTCTTTTAAAAAAGGGATTCTTACGAATTAACTACGATTGTCATTATTACTTAAGCTATAAATTTTGCATATTTTTATAAAAACATAAATAAAGGTATTTGAAAAGTATTTATTACACTTTAAATGACATTTAAATGACGCATTTAAATGACGAACTTAATCACAGTTACTGAAGTTTCCAATTATTGTGATTATTAAAATAGAAATAACTGCGTAAGATAACAGATGTGATTATATACACATAACGCTATTACTGATTATATACCTATTTGGATAAATGCATGAAAAAACGCGCTTCCTCACACAGAAATTATAATGGAAAAGCAAGTAAAATACGCATCTATTTATTTATTTTTCTATGGAAAATGTTATATATTTAAATAAAGATAATACCTAAAATGAGTATTAAAAAATCTTGTATTCTTTATATTATATGCACAAACAATATACTTCGGTTCAAAATAGAAAAATTAACAGTATCTTAACCATAGCCACTGTAACGTGAAAAAAGCAGAACTACTTTGTTGTTATTGTCACCTTAAAAGTTTTCAAAGTTCTTTGTTACGATTTGTTATGATAATAATAAATAAAAAATTGCCAATAAAATAGAATATTTCAATCCTTTATACTATAATTAAAAGAAACGTAATTCACTAATCGATATCGCATTAATAAGACATATAGAGAAAATACATTTATAATATAATAGTTATATCGTATTTATAATAAAAAGAATATTATTAATTTTTATTTTTAATTGACTGATTAAGGCAAATGCTTTTGAATATTGTTTCCCCAATTATCTTTGATAGGACCCTACGTTTCTAGAACAAAAGACTGTAGTTATCTTTCATGCGACGAATAAAAGCCGGTACGTTCAAACAATCGTTATGTAAAATCTTAAATGATTAAATGATAATTTTGTTAGTTATTATTCTTTTCTCTTTTTGTTCCTTTTTTTAAGTAGATGAGTTTTTAGAATTTTTTTAATAATATATAAATTTATAAAAAAAATATTGAGATTAAAATATCATGAATTACCGTAGTAATTTTTATTCCCATTCAGAATGAAAAAAAATTAAGCGAAATATTTTCTGACAGTCAAAACAATATTTTTAACAAATTACATGATATAGCAACTAAATATATTTTAAAGGCAAAAAAATAATTGAAACACATTTATTAGCTTATAACATTTTACATGCAAAATTACAAAAACACAACCTATGCAATAATATTTGCTTACAATATGCATCAGTAATTTCTTAAATACTTTCTTAATTGAACACCTTATTTTCCTTTACAACCAATAAATAACTACACATTTTAAATCATTTTAAATTTTTATTTTCAAGAAAATGCTTCTTCTTCAAATACAGATAACCTGCACTTCATTTGTAGAAGATATTTTATACTGTAACTATTTTTAAAACACCTTTTTTATTTTACTTCAATAATTTTTATTTTCCCCACTCAGAGAATATTTGCTTGTAATTTGCATTTAAACATGCTGTATTGAATGAAGCAAATTTCCTATTTCATAGATTAAAACACGAATATTAACTGAAAATCTATAGAAAAAGCTATCGAACAATTAAATCGTTTTAAACGTGTGGAAATTATCTAAAATTGCGTGGATTAAAAAGTTACTTTTGATTAAAAAATAATAAGTATTTTTATTTAATGGCTTTTTTATAAAAAATTTAAAATTCAAGTATTTAGGAATAATATTGAGTAAGCAATAGAATAATTTTAGTAAGATTAAGATTTTAAAAGCATAAGTTTAATTTGTTTAGTAAAAAGCTTCTTTTTTAATGTTTTTGGTTTGTAACCCATTATTTTATTTATTACAAAATAAAATTGAATGCTTTGCTAATCCAGATTAAGTTTCTTCACATTAATTAAATGAAAATTTTAAGAAAATATTCAATTAACTGTTAAATTAATCGAATATTTTCTAAAATAGTTGACTTCTGTAGCTGTTAAAGATTTGTAGATTTTGTAATTGTGGCACAATTGTGTAAACGAAATTTAAGAAAAATTTTAGCATTTAAGTGAGAAAAAATTGTTTTACTTAATTTACTTTTACAAACCTGAAACAAATCAGCGTAACTAAATTTTTAAATAATGTTTATTTTGAGTGTTTTTTTTTCTATTTGAAATGCAACAATATTTTTAGAATTTTTCATGTTTTTACTATTATATTATAGGCTTGTTATTTCAACTTATAATAAGAATATATTAAAAATTATCACAACATTAGGCATTTCTATACAAAATTGAAATCATTTGACATAAAATGTTTTTAATTAGTTCATTTTTTCTGAATAAATATATAATATGTTTACATTTTAAATGTTCCTAATTAGTTTAGATGACAGATAAAATTAATAAATTGATAAAGTTAATTGGATTTATATGCTCAAAATAAAATAAAAAATTAATTAAATACAAAGAATTAACTCCGAAAATTTAGAAATGCACTTTTTTTTCTTAGAAAATATGAAAATATTTCTAAAATATTTTACTGCATGAGAGGTCATCAATATACATGAAGTAATTTCAAGAAATGTTGCATATTTATTCAATTTATTATTTAATTGCTTAATTTTATGAAAAATTTCCTTTTGTCAGAATTCAAAGGGGCGAAACATCTAATTCTGAATATTATTTGTAAACTTACTAATTGAACAAAATCATTATTTTATCAAATTATAAACAGTTGATTAATATTATATTATTAACGAATTTAACATTTTATTTAAGAACAAAGGATTATAATTATACTTTAAGCAGTCTAATTGCTGGACAAAATTATGGAATTGGGATTTCACTAATTGTTGACTGTGAAAACGACAGCGCTTAAAATTTATCGCCAAAAATTGTTTGAAAATTAGAGAGAGAAGTCGGATTAAATACTTTTGCCTTGTGTGAAAAATTGGAGAATGATTGCTCGCTCCCTTAGCTGTTGCTCCGTTACTTGATTAATGATTGCAAATCCCGTTTGCCAATACTTTGCTAGGAGATCAAAACATGATAAAATTTCAAGCAATTAAATCAAATTCTGGGTTTTAAAAAGATTTGAAATGACTACGAAGCATTTTATGAAATATATTTATTTCTGTTTATATATTTATTTATTTAAATATTTTTTAATTCAAGAATTCATTAGTTTCTGTCGTATTAACTAAGCTCTATTACTTTTTCATTTATACTAGAATTAATTTATCTCTGTCACTACGCTAACTTTCATTATCTTTTCTCTATTCTTATGTTTATTTCTTTCAAAGCACAATAAACAATTTACATATATCATACTATTTTTGTTTTAATTATTTTTTCACAATTACTATTTTTTATTGTGTTTTTTCTGTGTTATAGAATTTATTTATTTTTATATACATTTTTTCATTTCTGGAATCATTAATTTCTGTTGTATTATTAACGTTCTATTATGTTTTTCATTCTTACTAGAATTAATTTATTTATGTCACAACACTAACGTTTGATATTTTTTCTCTGTTCTAGTTTTACGTATTTCAAGTAAAATAGACAATTTTCATACATCAATACTTTTTTTCTATTAATCATTTGTGAAAAAGTGACAATTTTTCCTTGTTATTGTTCTTTCTGAATTCTAGAGTTTATATATTTGAGCAATAATAACAAAAAAATTAAATCATAATTAAATAGAAATTTATTTGAAAAAAAATAGAAGTTGGAAAAAATTTGATTGCCAATCAAATTATGAGACAAAATATCTGTACAGAAACGTTAATAACTCTTTTATCATCTAAAGAAAATTTTTATTCTAGATTCGATTCGTAAACAAATAGTCATCGAAAAAAACTTTCAGATTTTCAGGTAAAGTTTTGTTTCAAAACTAATTACCTTTTTCCTTCAAATTAATTAATATATTATTCCTACTAACACATTTCATGAATTTTATAGAACTAAATGATTTGATATAGATTGATGGTTTTGCATTTAATTATGTAGTATTATATAAATGGTTATGAAAAATTTTAAAATGCAAGATGATGCAGATGCACTGAATATATGCAAGGCTGTAAATAATAAATGAATAATTTGTAAGACAGGGATATCAAATTTGAAATGTTTATGTAAATACGACCATCACAAGATATAGCGTTACAAACAAGGAGCTTGCTAAACAACCCTTTATTTTATATGTAGTTCCGATTTTAATGGTCTCTTTTATACAGAATTTATCATAAAATGGGTGAAAATTTAAAAGCATTTTTTACTTAAAATCTCAAGAAAATTTTGCAAAATACTTTCTGCAAAATATATATTTAATAATTTTTATTTGATTTTGAATTTTTGATGGGTAAATGTTTTGCAAGAAAATCTAATCCTCCAGAAAAGGGTTTTTTTGAATATTTATTTAGGTGTTTTATTTTTATTATCTTTTAAATTGTTGAACTTAACAAATTTATCGTATGAGTAAAAAAAAGTATATCAGACACTATTTTCGCTCTGAATTAACTGCTTTATTTAGTATTTGATAGCTCTAAAGTTTGAATAGTTATAAAATAGAGCATATTTCTAAATCTTTCATAATTTAGAAGCGTTCAGTTACCATATAAAGGATAGAAAATTTTGCTGCTAAAGAAATCAAAGGAGCAACATAATATATTTTCTAAGATACTGAAAATACATTATCTAAACTGCTGAAAATACATTATCTAAGTTGCGCTGAATATTGCATAATATACAACCATACTATATGATAAATCATGAAAGCACATTTCTCTATCTTCTACCACTTTGCTATTTTCACGTTCCGAATTCCTCCAAAGAAAATCTACAATCTTTTTTTTTTCACTTAGATGATTCAAATATACAGAACTAAGCATACAGAGACTATTTTTAGGAAGATTCAGAAGAAAAAAAAATCAGAATAAAAAAACAAACCGCAAAACTTTCTTATATCTTTTCTTTTTGATAAAGTTCTCCATTCATCATATGCACGCACGGCTAAACTTCAAAAGCATAATCGAGTATTCTCTTGCTTGGATAACATGGTACAAAAACTTCATTTCTTATCATTCGGTTTCCATGGCAACACACATCTGGACCTTTGAGGTGGAATTTCATCTAGATCTATTTGATTGGTCTGTGTGGCGAACATCCGCGTCAAAATATTGTTGTTATAAGCCAATTGATTCGGCGCTGCCTGAGGATAATGATATAACACACCAGCTGATAAGGTGAAAAGCTTTCTGTGAATGTCACAGGCAAATTTGATAGATTTTATTCCTCAGAGCGAAAGCCTATACAGCTGGGAATAGATCGCATTGAATTTCTGGAATATCGGGCATCGGTTGTGTAGTGGGAAGTGAAGTATTATTTTTACATGGTTAGGGTAGGGTTAAAGCTTACCCTGATACAAAGTAACAAATAGATATAATACATGTAACGTAGATCATATATATGAAATCTTTAAAAGAACTGAAGCATAATATTCTAAAACATTTTTAGAAGACTTCGTATATAATAGAATCATCGTATAAAAGAAAACTTTTTCAGATACCAGTGTGTAAAACAAATACTCATGGAATATAAAAAAATAAAAATATTTTTATGTGAAAAATGTTGACAAGGTCACAATTTAAATTTCAATAAGATTTAAAGATTAATTTAATCTATAATAAGAGTGCAAGCATACATAAAATTATGCTTCAAAATGAAATTTACTAATTTATAAGTGTGATTAATGAATCTATTTATTTATAAGATTGTTTAATAAATTTATTAATTTATAAGTGTATTAAAAATTGGATATTTAAAAAAATCAAAATGAATTTGCCTTTTTAGCCTTATATTCTAAAATCAATATTATTACTAATATGAAGTCTTCGATAAATATTTTAATTTTATTCTTATCAGTTTATTAATCATAATACCAAATTATCAATTATTAATGCTAAATAATTAAATGAATTAATTTTTTTAATTATTATCTGTATGCATATAGCTTATTTTTTTTAAAAAATATTAAAATAGTACTTTGACATAGAAAATACGAGAGTATTCACTGTATAAAATCCTTTGGGCTTTGAAAATTGAAGAAAAATTGATTCCAAAATTAGATTTTCATAAACAAGTCAAGTTAAATATAAATTATACCCATGGATAGTAAAATAAAGCATCTAAAAATGCTAATGATTATTGCGCAGTTCCTTTTAAATAGAAGTAGTGCCCATTTCGAAAAGCTTACAGTTCCATGGATGCAGGTATAGGCTTTCGAAGACAATAGATTAACTACATATGCGATAAGAAGATCAATGACTTTGACAGATTTTTTTAAATTTAAATTGTATTGATTATAAATGAAAAGTAATATTAATGCTGTACATTTTACCCAAATTACCCTTCCTGACTTTTATAATTAACTAAAGTCAAGAATGGTAATTGTGATAAAAGAGCAACACTGAACATTTATAACAATACTCGCCTTTAAAACTCGTACTAACTAGAAATAATGCACCATTTTTAAGAAAAATTAACAACATTACAACAAGTTTATATTTTTATCAAGGGCATTTTCTAATTTCTACGGTTGCAATCATGATAGAAAAGCGAAACAATAGAGTTCTTAATTGCCATTATTCATTAGCTGCATTTGTTATTTACAAAGTAAGAAGAAAAATCAGATAATTATCGGATTTGCTGGATATAATGGATGCATGCAAAATTCCATTTTTTATTTTTGATACAACTTCTGAGAAATAAGCTAATATTCTCAATCATCACTAAAAGTTTCTATAGCTAGTTGTTAGACAGGATTTTATTGCAAAAAA
>JAOUZG010004505.1:994641-1014724 GCA_026289955.1 Argiope argentata | reverse complement strand
TATATATATATATAATTTTGGAGACATCAAAACCTCCTAACCAAAACAACACATTTTTCTCACATGATAAAACGGAGCAACTGGGAATTCAATGCATTTTTCTAAGTCTATGAAAAAGCAGATACAGTTAGAAGTTAAATCTGATTTGATTAGTTTAATAACATTTTTTTCTTTAGCAGGGTTTGTTTCTTTTTTATTTCATCAATGTAGGGGGTCCTGATATTACACCTACCATATTAACTGAATCAAGCAGTGTCTGAAGTTGTACATTTTAAAACTTCTTGCAGAATAAACGTACCTCTATTACATAGAGTTGATGATCAAACAGACATTTTAAAGAGAAGACATATTGAATTTTTCTACTGAGGCTTTTAGAATTTCTCTAATGTAACTGATACGGCGTTAATTTAAAAATATAGTAGAGACCCTATGATTTTTTTTATTAAATTCAGCTTCTTACGTTGTCGCTTACTATGATTAGGAGTCTTCTACCTTTGTCATGCAATATTATCTTGCCATATCTCCGTCATAAAAATACTCTGCTGGACTATTAAGCTACTGTGTGCATCTATGCATAAATCACTATTGATACGGCTTCCACTAAGGCAGACTAGAAATTCTATTTTAAAAAGGAGGTTAGGGGGCTCAAACCTCACTACATTGAAGAGTTTGGTATACAGGCATTTGAAACAGGAAGTCTTTCAAACATGGACGCGTTGTATACAAAAACTGATGAGGTATTAGATTTATGTTGTTTTCACCTTCTCCTTTTTATACGCATCTGAACGCCCAACCACCATAGAACGAGACAGTATCGACAGGATTTGTTGTGGTCCACTGTAAACTTCAATCTAATCTACTTATGTTGCTGAAAAATTCTCCGAAATGGCATCTTTGAAGTAGTTGGCCTTAAGCCACAGATAGTTAACTTCTGACTTTCGTCCTTATCTTACTCTACTTTTTATATAGAGCACCTAGAAATTCGCGTGCACCACTAAGTATCACACAAGGCTAGGAGAAGTAGACAACGCATTTCATAAAGGCATCACATACAGAACAGATACTCACTCATCAAGTTCGCTTGCACAGCCCCTTTTTTCAGGGGGGGGCACATTCAAACATATCACAGATAGAACAGATAAAGAGCAATTATGCCTGAACCAAGACTCTAACCAAAGACACCCAGATCATGAGGACGACACACTACCCCTGTTCTAGGCCGTCGGCTTCCATTGAATTTGTCATACTGTTTTACGATCAGTACATCAACATCTTTGAGAATGCATTATGAAACTTTTCTATATTCCTAAAAATGTGCATCCCACGACAGAAGAAAGACGAACAATTCAAAATTTAAAATTTCGCCAATTTTCAACATCATGTTTTTTAGTATTTTAAGGTTTTCTGGCTCCTCTAGTATAGATCTTAAATCCTTATTTGAAGCTTTTAAAATCTTCTTCAGTTCTGAGACATCTCTACATTTGTTTAAATATTGGTAAATAGTACCGATTCTTCTACAGAAACATTTATTTTCTTGCATTATTCCAAATCTTTGGAAATATTCTAAAATCATGCACGCCCTGATATAATTTGAAATATCAGTGGATGGTGTTTTAATTTTTATTTCTGTGTTATAAATAAAATCATGTTACTCTTGCTTTTTTTTACATAAACCATCTGCCAAACCATTGTAATATTATTTCTCTTAATTCTTTTTTAGACACTATTTGATTTAGGGTGTTCTCGCCATCTGACGTTGTTTATAATATAGAAGTTATTTCACTATAATTTTTAATATATAGCTTCATATTTGAATAATGATTTATTTATTCCATTAAAAAGAATTAATTTAAAGACATAAATATCAAATTTGGCTTGTTGGTTATAATCACTATATGTATCACTGCCAACAACAAGTAGCAAACAAAGTGACATTAAGTTTAAAGAGTTTGAAATGAGGAGTATGAATTAATGGATGGAATAAGAGATTTTTAAAGTATATTTAATAAAAAATGAAAGTTGAAATTTTTAGACTTTTATATGTAAATTTAAGTAAATAAATAAAGTAATAACTTAATATTGCCTTTAAAAAATTTCGGTTGAGTATTTAACATATCAAAAATTCAAATTGGAATTTTATCATAATATTAAAAGACATTTAAGCAAGATGTTTAATTCTCGTTTATTCAGGAATGCATTTCAAGTGGGATGTTTTTAAAAATCGAAGTACCGATTGGTTAATGTTTTATTTGATACCAGCCACTTTCAAATGGTTATTTCTTCACGAATAAACTGAAATAAGTTTCCATTCATGATGACCGTATGTATTTAAAATTAATTATGGGAATGCTATCCTTGAAACCTCATATTGATTGAAAGATTAGGAAATGCATTAAAATAAACAAAAGAAATCGTCTGATACATTTTTATACAATTGTAACTTTTATAGCACACGGTTTGTTTATCAAATCTTTGATGTTTGTAAAAGTGATGAAACGTAAATTAGTTTTTGATATTTGTTTTGATTAAAATAACTGATTTTATTCATAGACAACTCGTCAATAAAGTCGCAAGGCTTTCTTGTGATTATAATAAATGAGATAAGCGTGTTTATAGTTTTACAGTTTTCTCTAGTCTTCAATTGTATCAATACACAGGAGCACAGGAAGAAAACATAGCCACCGAGAGAAAGAGCACTGTAAATCATGATTTTTTTTGTTTCACAGAGAAAAGTAAATTGGCTTCTGCAAGCTTTACAAGCGCAATCTCGAACAAACTATTGTGTTTGGTTAGAAGATAACATCCAACTCTTCCTGATAAACGGATATCGATTTTCCTGACATTTTTCTCGAAAGCATTCTGAGAAAAATAGACGATCTTTGAACAATGCACAGTGGTTGAATTTGGTGCCTGATAATGGAGAATCCATTTGTTTCAAAATCTAACCTTAACAATTCTAATCAAAGAACAAATTAGTGCTGTAGAAATAACAATTTCTTATTAGTTTATTGAAAGAAAATCGCCATCATCATCAATGAGAGTGAAATAAAAAGAACAATAAAAATGCATCCATTCATCCTTTATTGATGCAATTATGCATTTAAGTTGAATCACTTTAACTTAGGTGCATAATTGAAAGGTAAACAGTTTTGATAGTTGATGGGTAAACTTTAATAGATAAACAGCTCTACTCTAAAAAATTAATTAGTTTTGAGTTAATATTGATTTTGAAAGAATAAGAATGAGAATGAATGATAAGGATGGATGTGAGATAGTTTTTCAGCAGAGAAAATCTCAATTCACTTCAATGATAAGACATTAAACTTTTAGGAAAGTTATAACTGGAACCAGGAGCACATATGCAGTGGGACTTTTTCTATAACTCTCAGATATAAAGGTATATACTGAATTAACAGAAAACCCCAACTTTTTAAAAGCGTCTAACTATACATAAATATCACAATTTAGAATTCTAATAATGTAATGAGAGTGAATATGAGACACTTCGGCAACTAAGATATTCCTAAATCACTCTAATTCGATGTCATTTAAGTCTGTTAGAAAAATACAGCTATAACAAGGGGCTCGCATGTAGCGTGACTTACAAGTAACTTTTTTTTTGGGGGGGGGGGGGTAGTCCAAAAGGCCAATGCTGGACCAAACGAAACCACGACCCTATAAATGTATCTAAATATACAAAATAAGGAGAGCCAATATAGGAAGGAGGTAGCACGTCTTCCGCGTTTTATGGGAGTCCCAGGTTTGAGTCCCGGTTTGGGCAGGATGTTCTTCTGTGTAGGCTATCTGTGAGATGTGTGAATGTGCCCCCTGTTAAAAGGGGGCTGTGCAAGTGAATGAGTATGATGGAGCTAAATTGGTCATCTACCAGTTTCTAGGCGCCCTGGGCCTTATGACTAAGGGATGTTGCAATCTTTCCCCATCCAGTCATGGACCTGGTCTTGCACTGCTGGCTATTGGAGATCTGGAGCAACAACAACATCATAGGAAAAGTTAGAAATTAATGAACTAGGGTTTTCCAATTAAATCAAGAAATTATGTTTACCGACGGATTTTAAGGTATTTATAAAAGTATTTAAACTTTCTCTAGGACAGAGAAACTCATGATTGAGAACTAAATATCTATACTAGTTTTGGCTAATTCTATAATTCACCCCTCTAGGGCCACGATGGCATGGCAGTTAGCTTTTGAGCCCTAAAGTTTCAGATTCGAGGCCCAATTCCATCAAAAAACCGTTGTTTAAGTGCATCTGTTGTAAATTATATCCAAGCGTCATCCCGCTGATGGCGTGTAGAGATAGGGTGTCAGCTTAGGGGTTTTCCTCGTCATCTGGCCAAGGTAAATTTAAATATTTCCATCCCCAAATTGACCTAGTGCTACTATACAACGCGCCGTTAATATAACTAAACTCAATTAGTTCATGCCAATTTATGGAGATTTTGGAGAATATGTATAAATGCGTTTTACGTATTTCATAATGACTATAATAGAAGATTTATTAACAGCCCATTTTGCTGTTTATCATTAATTATAATTTTCTAAATTATTGTTGCTTTAATGAAATTGTTCTAATATCTCGAATATAGATAATTAATTAGAACCGAATTCAGAGTTATTGAGATTAAATTTTATTTATATCTAAAAGTCTAAATGAACCACTTAAAATTCTAATGTTGTTCATTAAAATAAATCACTTATTTTAAATAACAGAAAAATGGTCAACAACTGAAGAAAATATAACATTACAAAATTAAGAAACATACCATTTTACATATCTTTCTTTTTTGATGGAATGCATTTCCACTTTTCTAAATCTCTATTAATTCATAGTTAATATCAATAACATGACTTTAAAAAAATGAGGATTTCACTGCTTCATTAAAAAATACTTTGTTACATCTAAACAAATTCTTTCTATATTTATATGTCAAAAACAATTTCTTTTCTGTGTCTTATTATTCTTCTAGATGTGCTCATTAAGGATTATATAACAATTTACACAATTTCATATTGAAATTTTAAAATGAAATTCATATTGATATTTTTTGATTTTTCTTATTCTTATTGAATTTACATTTTTCATGTTGAATTCTTTTTCCCTGCTTAGGTTTTTTTCTCTTGCCAAAGACTTCGCTTTTTCTAACATCAATTGCTAATAGAATGCAATTACTGAAAAAAAAATATTTTCATATTAATATGGTTATTTATAAAACATTTCAAATTTTTTTGTGTTAAATATATCATATACCCTATTAAAAAATCTAAAGAATGAATTAAAATCATTGAACACAAACATCTAATCAATCACCATCTTCTAAAACTCAAAATTCAAAGCAAGAGACCAAAGTTTAAATGAAAAGAAAACAAAAGTTAAGGACTTTAAATAACTACCTTCGATTTACTTTCATTAACTTAATTCAGAAATGTACATAATTGCCAAAATACTTTAATCAATATTGGGAAAAAATAAATAAATATTAGCTCTAAGTGCTTCTACAGTTTTTAAAACCTGGCAAAGAAAAGTGCCGAAAGTTTTCTTTCTTCGGAAAGGGGAAAAAGGGGAAAAAAATCCATTAACGCAGACGATGGAAATGTTGCATTTAAAGACAACATTAAGTCTTTATGGACAAATGAACACAGGAAAGTTCATAAAGCCAAACGAAACTTTGGACGAAGACGATCGCATCATTCATTCAATTTCATCTAATTGTCACCGATCATTTACACAACCAGATTCTCTTCGAGGGCCATTTGAAGGGCGAGTTAATGAATTCACCGATTGTTTTTCTTCCACAAAGATTTCTTTTTTTGGCATTTATTCTATTTTTTTCGGCTTTCGCAAATTGACGTTAAAATGAATCGATATTCTTTCGCTTCTTCTTTCTTTTCAGATAGCCCCCCCTCCCCTTTGCTCTTATTCTTAAGTGTTGGAACGTTCCCTTCTGTAATCGAACGACATAATGACGTGATTGACCCCATAGCAAATTGCTCCTGGCGTTAAAGGGAATGGCGTTAAGTGAAGA
Source organism: Argiope argentata (assembly GCA_026289955.1). NCBI lineage: Eukaryota > Metazoa > Arthropoda > Arachnida > Araneae > Araneidae > Argiope > Argiope argentata. The sequence continues at coordinate 1,008,682 of JAOUZG010004505.1, read as the reverse complement.
TAAATCTATTGGACCTGAAATCTCGGATTGGGCGTTGGATATCTGTCACCACAAGTGACATTAGACTAATCTTGTGCCCTGTATTTGGAGAAGTTTAATGCAGGAATGTATTCATCTCGATACAATAATGTTCAGACACCGAGAAGGCCGGGCATTGCTTTCCAATAAGCTTTACATCAGGAAATCAATCCGGAGGCAAATATAATAACTTATAGGAGCACAGTGCATAAAAGCATTGATTTATACGATTATGTACGTGGGCTTTAATCTAAAGATGGCTATAGAATTATTTTAACACTATTGCTTTTTCTAAATTGATTCATCTGAATTATTCAGTGATATTTTTGAATTATTATTAGATAGGAATGTATTTTAATAGAATAAATCTGAATCAGTTTTGGAGGATTTGAGATACAATGCATGAGTGAGATTCATTGTTTCTGAGTAAACATAGATTCCAATTCATATAGTTTGCAGCAAGAACTTATTTTAAAATTGGTTATTCATCTATATAATAATAGAAGTAGAAAAATAATTATGCAGTTTCAGTCCAAAATGCTTCAATTGTATTATATTGCATAAATAATTCAGTAATACATAAACATGCCATCATATGGATTTTTCTCAATTTGAAAATAGTTGTTTTAGACTATTATTGAAATATTCATTAGATTTCAAACATTAAAAATTTTAAAAAGCATTATATATATATGCAAAATCTGAATAAATATTGCTGGGTAAATTCTAAAAAGCATATTTGTAAATTGGAATTCAGTATCTGAAATTTGATTCTTCCGATTAATTTAATTATATTTAAGGCGTTAAAAATTCTTATTCGGTTTCCTTTTATCTTCAAAATGTTTTCAATTACTTAATGTAAACCTGAGGAAATTTTGAGAAAAGCCTTTTTTTAACATTTTCAAATAGTTAATGAATTTAATTATTTATTTCCTTTTACTAGCACATCTGAGTTAATTTTCCGAGGGGAACATATTAATTAATTAAAATAAAAATTGACTTTCTACATTCAAGCAATCATCAATTTTCAAACTAGGCACTAAAACTATTAAAATGGTCGTCAATATCCAGTAACTAGGAATAATTATAGATAATAAACTTACTTGGAATCAGCATATTCTTAATTTACATAAAAAGATATATGTACTAATTAATAAATTTAATTATACAACTGAGACAAAATGAGGTGACATTAGTAATTTATTAAAAGAAAGGTACCATGCTCCATATCCCCATGCATAGGACATTTAATTAAGGAACATATTGCGAAATTACATACATTTCAGTTAAATAGCTAATTAGTTAAAATTCATTATTGGTTTATTAGTTAATATAGCTAAAACTTACAGGACTAGTGCAATAAACACAATTAATATTTTCGTGGAAATAATCTTTCATCTTGTTATTGAAAATAAACCTTTTTTCACTTCCCAGATTTGACAGAAAAGAGCATTGAATTTTACATTTATATTAAAGATAAATAAATTAGATCGTATAATAAAACAATTAATTTACAAATAGAATCAAAGATCCTGAATTCTAGGTACACACAGACGGTTCTGGACTGGTGAATTGAATTTGTGGCAAGGCTGTAGCTGCGGCAAATTAGTTTTTGCATTTTTGAAAATAATAATACGATTGGAGTTACTTTTTATAATTATATTTTCCAAGCCGAACTAATGGCAATTAATTTAGGGGCTAGCTAAGATATAGAAATCGGTGTCAAATTTACAGTTAATTACAAATAATTTTTTTCAGCTAGCCTTTTCATCAGTTTAAATTTTTAAAAAAGAAATGTAATGTGAAATTTTTTAATGATATTAAATTAAATATAATTAATCCTTAACAGGGGAAAGGAAAATTTAGGATTTGACTACGCAGGTGCTGTTTATGAAACCGCGTTTTCCTTATACTCAAATTAAACTTTCTAACCGACGTTTTAGTATAAAATTCAGTCAATATATTATGAAGATATTTTTTCTTGATATATAATTAAGTGTTGGAAATTTTTCCAAATATATTATCATTGAAAAAATTAATTGTTTCCGAGCATACATTTTCTTCTCTAATTGCACGTTACAATAAATAATATTCGTTGAAAATGCATTACTTTTTACTTTTTTAATCATATTTCATTTTCCATTATATCCAGGTATTTGGAAAGCAATTTAATAGAACAATTTAAAATTACGTAAAAAAAATAAAAATCGACAATAATGTATAGACCCATTTTTCATATCATTATTTATACTCAAAAACATTTAAACATTCGTAGCCGGGCATATATATATATTACTAGAATAAAATTAAATCTGTAAATTCGTAGATACATTGATATATACTTGATATATTAATATACACTGAAGTAAAAAAAGTCATGGGATGACTGCTAATATCGTGTCGGTCCTCCTTTTACCTTGAAAAGTGCAACAACTCGACGTGTCATGGAGTCCACAAGTCGTTGGTCGTTGGAAGTCCTCTGCAGGAATATTGAGCCATACTGTCTGTATAGACGTCCATATTTGTGAAAGTGTGGATGGTGCAGGAGTTTGGGCACGAACGGACCTTTCGATGATGTCCAATAAATGCTCGATGGGATTCATATCGGGCGATCTAGGCGGCCAGATCATGCGCTGGAATTGTCCGGAATGTTCTTCAAACCAATCGCGATCAGTTCTGACCCGGTGACATGGCGCACTGTCATCCATAAAAATGCCATCGTTGTGTGGGTACGTGAAGTCCATGAATGGCTGCAAGTGATCTGCAAGCAGCTGAACATAACCATTTCCAATCAATGATCGGTTCAGTTGCACCTGAGAACCGTATCCTTGCCATGTAAAAACAGCCCACACCATTATGCAGTCACCACCAGCTTGAACAGTGCCTTGCTGGCAGTTTGGGTCCATGGCTTCGTGGGGTATGCGCCACACTCGAACTCTACCATCAGCTCGTAACAACTGAAATCGTGACTCATCTGACCACGCCACGGTATTCCACTGGTCTAGGGATCAGTCGATATGCTTACGAGCCCAGGAGAGTCGGTGCAGGCGATTTCGTGCTGTCAGTAAAGGCACTCGAGTCGATCTTCTGCTGTCATAGCCCAAAGAAGACAAATTTTGCCTCACAGTCCTATCGGACACGTCCCTCGTACGTCCTACATTAATTCCTGCAGTTATTTGACAAAGTGTTGCGTGTCCATTAACATTGACCATTCTACACAGACGTCGGCGGTCTCGGTCGTTTAGTGCAGGTGGTCGCCCACTGCGCTGTCCATGATGGGATGTGATGCCTGAAATTTCATACTCTCGGCATACTCTTGATACTGTGGATCTCGGAATGTTGAATTCACTAACGATATCCGGAATGGAATGACCCATGCGTCTAGCTCCAACTAAGACTCCACGTTCAAAGTCTGTTAATTCTCGTCGTGCCGCCATACATGACGAAAAACCTATTTACATGAATAACGTGAACAGAAATGAAAGCTCTGGTAAATGAACCGTGCATTTATACTTTTTTCGCTGCGATACTACTGCCATCTGTATATTTGCATATTGCTATCCCATGACTTTTGTCACTTCAATGTATATTAGAAGTTTTTCAAAATACATTATAGGTAGAAAAGCTCATTATATTTTGAAATATATATCGAAATCAGTCAAGTGCAAAATTCATCGAAAAAACACACAAACCTGTGCAGCAATTTTTATCACGAAAATCCCATTATGCTCTATTTTTAAATGAATCTTGGAGTCTCTGGATCTCTACTTCATAAAGAGAATCAGTAGGTTGGATGTTGTTTCGAGGACAATTAAGGCTTTAATAAAATTGGAAAAATTAAAATTAAAAAGGAAGTACAGTTCAACAAGTGTGCAGAGAAATAGCTGATATATGGTTATTTTGCATCTGAGAATGGATTCTTTTCCTTTTTATTTTCAAAGGTAAATTCTGCATCTACGGTGATCTAGGGGAAGTTGACCACTTCGCCTTTTGATGTACGCTCACTAGTTCTTATTGTAAAAATAATTAGCATTAGGATTCTAAATTCCAAATCTTTTTTGTCTCTCGGAATTTTTTCTTAAATGATTCAAGATTTTTTAAACCTGCTTTTATGAATAAATAGTTTAGGTAAATCAATTCACTTGACATTAAGCATATATATGTTTAATCGGTATCGCTTTTGACTTTGAAGACGATAACCATAGCTTCTATGCAAATATTAGAACTTTAGAGATAATATAAATACGTATAATTATGTTTGTAATCTGGGACTTACACGGAGTGTGATGGTACCTTGGTCCTATAATAACTGTCTACATAGTCATAATAGTTCATCTTTTATTTCTTCTCAAAGAAATTATTTGTTTTAAACTTTTGTTTTGTCCGACCCGATCATTGAAGACTTTTACCTGTTACCTGTAGCGACTCTCATGGCAAACAACTCAATTTCAAGCCATAATATAAGATATTCCTTTTACACTTATCATCTCTCACACCCCTCTAGCGAATCCCAACCTCACCGGTTTCTCAGTGCACTCAAGAACGAGGCTTCCCCAAGGATGATGGGGACGATTTATGAAATCTAGATAGATATATGTGAAGAAATTCTGAAGAGGCGTTAGTTATGTGTCTATGCCCTGGGTTGTTTGCAGTCTGGTTTTAATTGATGCTTTATTTATGTAATTATTCTGATCCAGCTTCTAATTTATGTAGATTTATTGTTGTTAAAAAATTTTCATTTTCTGTTCTTATTCTAGAATTATTTTTCAATTTGTGCATCTTTTTATGCCATTACGATTCTAGACCTACTTAGTATTTTTCATTTTTCATTAATTTCCTTCACTTATTACTTATTTCATTCAGATATTTCCTTTGATTTCCTAAATATATGTAGGGGAAAAGTATTCAAAGAAAAAAAAAGTATATTGAGTCAGAAGCTCCTACTTTTTTTCCTCGTAGAACCTGTTCAATTTTATGAGATGTATCTGAAAATAAAAACAATTGGTATAAGGCAATCGACTGCATAAAAAGACGCTGATTGGTTTTTTTTTTAAAGTATGTATTGTCACCGAAAAATTAAACAATAAGAACTTCGCAAAAACATACAGTCAGCTGGAAGAAGGAAAGAAAATATTACCCATTAACAATTTTACAGTTACTCGGATTTTAGTTTCGGTTTTCCGCCCTCTAGTGGTGAAAGTTTGTACTAGAAGCAAAAAATCACGTGGTAGTTCGTTTTCCAAATACTTTGCATAATGGGTTAATTTGATGTGTTTGGTATGTTTAGGTTGTTTTATATTACAGTATAATATACAATATATTCTGTCCTTTGTATCTTACTTTTATATTTATCTGTGTTAATACATTCTCAATAATATTTTCAAGTTTGTCTCTTGATTGCAGAATTGACTTGTTTACTATTTAATATTTTATTTTATGCTATGATTAAATATTTTATTTTGTACTATAATACATACTCTCAATTTCATATTTTGGCGATAATACTAAATCTTTCAATAAATAAATAATGCTTTTTTTCTGGGTGACCTTCAAAAGCTCAAACCCTTTATTATAGGCTTGTTTTCTTATGGCAGACTAGACAATCGCATTTGAGTCACTCATATGCATTAATTATTTTTTTGTTTTACTAGATTTAACACCTTGTTGATCTCGCCGCGCAATAAATTATATGAAAATAGTTTTAGAAATTGGAAAAGTATATACCCATATCCATATATTGTTTTATTGAAACTTCCGCTTGATTGTAAGCATATGGTGTCTGGTTCAAACTGTCAAACAGGATTCCAGTTACCAGTCGACGATTAATTACACATCCTGTGCATTTGTGAGGAATCTGTGGCTTGATATTTCACATAAAACTATTTATTAGAATTTTGTATAAAATAATATGAAGAATTCCTTCAAACTTTTATCAGGAATTTTAATTTAATATTCAAATAACAAGTCTTAGAAATTTCATTAAAAAATATTTAAAGAAGTTTTTACCTCAAGATATTGTTTTTTAGTTTCAAATAATCAAACTATTTTCTTAAATAAATATTCTAAATTATATAAATATAAGAAATATCTCTTAGTGAGATTTCAGTTGATCTTTACCGATTATTTTTTCTTAAATTCATACCAAATTTTATTTTCCCCTTTTGAATAAGCAATAAACGGTGAAATGCATGTGTTTAGAAAACAATTAGAAATTTTATTTAAATGACAGGAATTAGCTTTATTTTTGATTACTAATCACCTATTTCAGGCGCATAAGAGTTGATAATAAATGCAGTATTGCGTCACTTTTTAAAACATCAGTATCAGTAAGGAAAAAAATCCGAGAATCTAGCAACAGTATATTTCAAAATGAACATCAAAATAGTAAAAAAATAGCTAACAAAAGATGATAATAATATTTAAATGGTTAAAAAGCTTAATCTTCTATTATTCATAGATTCCAATTCTGAGTGGATAAACCCATAATTTTTTTGTAAAACAAATTTTTTTATTGGCAGAGTATCATATATTATATCCTAATATTCTCGATGAATTACTACGCTAAACTAGTAATTCTTATCGAGTGCCAAAACCTTTTCTGAAGTATTTGTGAGTTGAAAGCAAACTTATAAATCAAAATTGTACTCATTATTTATCAAAAACTGTGTTGGTTTGGTTATAAAGATTTCAACTAATATCTTAGAATATAAAAATATTAATAATTATCACCAGCCAAAATGTGGGAAAGCTTACAATAATACCAGAAATCTCCAAGAAGACTGATGACCTTGACAAAGTCGTTATTGTATTAATTTTTTTCCATAAAACCCTTATGGCAATCAGGTCTTAAAAAAATTTGTACTTGGCAGATGGTCAAGAATTGATTTAATTCATGACAATCAGCTTCACATTTAATTTAATTAATATAATTAAATATATTCTACAAAAAGGCGGTTTCTTGTTTAGATTATTTTGTGAATATGAATCCATTAGTATATGATATTTTTTCATCAAAATTTATATTACGTTATATACAAGCTTATCTAAATATTAATTTAAAAAGAATTTACATTAAAAATTGTAAGGATTAATTTTATTTCAAAGGTAATTAAAAAGTTACATTAGTACATTTTAAACCTAATTAAAAAAAAAAAACAAAGCAGAAACAAAATACAGGGTGTCCAAAAAGTTCCCGTACTGATATTTGTGAATTTATTTTACAAAAACAATAGGTTTAAAATGATTTATTTTTGTGCCATTGATAAAAAGCACTTTTAACATAACTAAGGAAAAAACACTGAACTTACATTTATAATAAATGTTCAAAATGCCCACACCTTTCTTGGAGATAAAGCTGAACTCGTTTGCGCATGTTTTTCAAAACTTGTTTTAACATGCTGAGAGTGATTTCTTGTATCCTTTGGGTACTTGCGATTTTCAAATCATCTATTGTTTGAGGATCACCTTCATAAATTTTGTCCTTTAAATATCCCCAGAGAAAAAAAGTCCGGGATTGTCAGATCAGGGAATCGAGGTGGCCAAAGGTTTTTTGAGATAAGTCGATCGCCGAAAAAAGCTTCAAGCATGTCCGTGGTTTCATTATTCGTATGGAAAAATTTAATATACTTGAAAAAAAATCATGGAAAATGATTTTTTAAATTTGGAGAACGGGAACTTTTTGGACACCCGGTATTTTCCATCAATTACCACAAAATTATTTGCATCTAGATATGAAAACAATTATATTTTTCTTTTGAGAATTTTTCTCTGTATTTTATTCAAAAAATGCTAAAATATGATATAAAATGGTTATTAATTTTTTAATAGTTTTATAATAGTCTGATAAAAAAATACATTTGAAAATATTGAAACGTTTTGTTTTTGAAAATAATTATATTTAGAATGCTACTTCATTGTTCAATATTGAAGATAATCAAACTTGCATCACTTGCAGTTCACAATGGAATATTTAAAAATTAAGTGACATTTTACGCATGGACATCTATCTTTCCGCCCTTATTTCCCCATTATTTTCTATGCATAGATAAACTAAAATGATGTTTAACAAACGTATTTTAGTTAAAGCATATACCTAAAACAAAAATTAAAAAAAATGAATATGTATTCAACGAATGATTTTCAAAACGTTTTTTGAGCACATTTTAAAATTAGTTATAATCATTATAGATTTTATACTCACCAAAAATACAAAATAAACTCAATCATTTTATTTTTGCTAGTTCTAATATTTCCCAAGAAAGTGTATAAATTAAAATCGGATTGGCAGGACTATATTTCAAAAAAGGGCACGAAGTTATAAAGTTTAATAAACAAAACTCAAAAATAATAAGCAAACTCAAGTTCCAATTAAACTTGGGCCATCAAGATAGTAAGGATCAACTACAACTCAGGAAACACGATGGCCACCCACTAGGGCTCATTCATACGAATTTGACGGAGCTGTGACAAGTATCACAGATTGCGAATCAGCCACGGCTTTGCTAATTACTCCAAAATGTCTCCGAGGTTCTCGAGTTCTCACGGGGCGCTTATTCGCGAGTCCACTTCATGCCAGGGGGCATCGCTGCAAGTAACTATGCCAACATTTCTCACATTAATTTTTGGAGTTAACTCACATTTTATCATGTTAACGTTGATAACAATGTATTCTGCAAGTGTTAATAATGTATATTCTTGAGGTAACGGGTACATAATGAGCTGCCTACGTAATGAAGATAATTTGTGAATATGAAAGCTTGAAGTTGCAGAAAAATTATTCTATAGGAATTAAAATCTTCGCCTTTAAAACGAAAGAAATTATTGTATTGAGATAAGTTAGTACTCACAATTACACATTTGAAGATTTATCAGAATAAATAAAAAAAGATTTAAGCATTAGAATTTGCAATTAAATATATTTTTCACTTTCTAAAGTGAATGTATTAAATGTACAAATCATAATGGTTTTTCCGCACAGAAGTGAAATATCCAATTCAAGTAGTATGCCTATAAATTAAGAAGAAAATTAAAAATATATTTCATTCAAAAAATTAGATTCGAAAGTATTTAAATGTTTTTTAAATAAAATTTCGAAAGTAAGGTTACATGTTTTAAATTGATCTCTTACTTACAATTCCAAATAAGAAAAGAACAGTCTATGATAATTGGCTTCTAAAAATTGAATGATGAAGTATATTTATCAAAATAATTTTAGCTTTTTCACAAGGAAAGATGATGTTTAAGCTCAATATGTTTTTTTTTAATCATGTGAGAACACGATATATTTTTGGTTTGAGGTTTTTAAAGTCTCAAAATGCGTGGGCAACAAATTGGTGATTTATTGCTTTAGAGTTATGATTTTTTTCTTTTTCTTTTAGGGCTGTTAGAAAAGAATTCAGAAGGGTGTTACATTTTGCAGTTTATTGCCAAAAATTATTTAAAAATAGAAATTGAATTTATAATTCAAAAGTTTAAGTCAATGGCGACGCTATTACATTTTTTTAGTTTTCTAAAGGGGCCAAGCTGCATTAATATTCCGTAAAATAAATACAATGGTAGCTTTTTCTTCATTTTCTTATGAAACGACTTTTTTCACTGTACTTTGAAGAATGAATAAAACACAAACGGCAGGTCCTAAACTTTCTCTCGCTGAATCGCTGCAAAAGAAAAAAGAAAGGTTTCTGTTTACACTAAAGAGTAAACAGAGACAGGAAGCTAAAGAAATAATTCTATCTGAACAACAAAAAATTCAAAGTTTTGAAACGAAAAACCTTTAAATCAACAAAAACAAATCATGAAAATATAAAATTAGAACCTGATCAAATAGAAAATAAACATAATTTTACAAAGGAATCAAAGAAAGCGTAAACGTAAGCTTGCTTCAGATTTTCAATCACAGCATTCAACTTCAAACACAGAATGCGTCTGTTTGGATTCTGAATTACAACCGTCAACGTCCAATGCAAAATCTCGCCTTTGAGTTTCAAATATGGCTTTCTAGCTCTAAGCAACTCATCGAAAATTGATGTCTTTCTACAGAGAAGTTATGGAACAAGGCTCAATCGTCCTTTTATCAGACTATTTCATATAATCCAATTCATCGATACATCTGTTGTGACCGATTAAGGATTACGACACACACACACACACACACACACACACACACACACACACACACACATATATATATATATATATAAATTTTCTCACATGATAACTTGAAATTAGGGATAGAAGATTTGAATAAAAAAATGTTTACATAATGGGCTTTAAACCAACTTATTCTAAATATCAAACAATTCGATTTCATCCTATTTTAGTTTTAAATTTAATGCAAGTAAAATTCTTAACATTGCTCTGTTTCTTCAATACTAAATTCTAATCTTAAACAAGACTCAAAAATGGGTAAAATAAAATAAATAAAGACAATATTAATTTATTGTATTTTTGAAAGTTTCCTAAAATTATAATACAGGGTAAGTCAAAATGAATATAGCGATTACAAACGGCTATAACTATTTAATGAAAAAAGATATATCGATAAGATTTACACAGAATGTAGACGGAACTTCAAAATTTATTAACGTAAAGCGCACGTGCAGCCAAGCGGATGCCTGCGCATGCGCGAAATCGAACTTCGCAACGACAAGAAACCTGTTCAGCGCGGCGTCTCATTAGTGGAAATGGCTAGTCCCGTGCAGAAAGCATTCTCTGTGTTGGAATTTCACAGTTGCCGTTCTGTTATTACAGTGCAGAGAAAATTTCGTCAGCGGTACAATGAAGAACCTCCAAATGCGAACAACATACGCAGATGGCATCGGATGTTTGAGGAAATCCCTGTAATTTCTACCTATGGGGTTATGTGAAAGACAGAGTGTTTGTGTTTCCCTTGCCTAAAACAATTGAAGAACTGAAAGTACGCATTTGTAATGCGCTTGAGTCGGTTAATGAACAAATGCTTCAGAATGTATGGCGTGAAATGGAATACCGATTAGATGTTGTCCGTGTGACCAAGGGAAGTCACATAGAACATCTATGACTTCTGTATATAAAATTTTGAAGATTCTTCTACATTCTGTGTAAATCTTATCGATAAATATTTTTTCATTAAATAGTTATAGCCGTTTGTAATCGCTATATTCATTTTGACTTACCCTGTATAACAATTCAAATTAATAATAATAAAGAAAGCTAATTATAATTTAAAAAAAAACATTGCACTAAATTGTTATTCTTTTGCAATGTTTTTAGAGATCTACATAGTGTGCCCTTATTATAGAAGTATCGCCACGTGGGGGGGGGTGAGCTGAAAATTTATTTATTTCCTTTCAATGTAAAAAAAATCAATTAATGGAGTTTGTGAAATTATTGGTCACTAATTTCATTGAGTGTTAAATGTACTTTTTGATCAAATCATTGATGGCATCATTATTTATGATTTTTTATTTACATTAAATATGCATACGTATTCTTATGAATGTGTATGCAAAATATGTAAAAGTACTTTCCAACTCATATTTGTTGGACGCTATATCTCGTTATATTTTTTAAAAAATGAATGGATTCTAGCAGATAAAATAATGCAATGAATTAAATTTCAAGTAGAAATGCATAGACAATTAAGCCACCTAAGATATCTTTAACAGTGGGTTAATTGTATATTAAAAATTTGAGACATTTCTAATTTGTTTGAATATCAAAAAAAAATGACATAAATACATATCGGTAACATAGTTTTCTTTTGAATGTTTCCAATTTCTTCCTTTTACTTTTGAGGCAATAAATATATTCAACTCTTAGAAAACTTATTAAATTGCATAATTTGATTTGTTTTCTATTTGATGAAGAGATTGGCATGATATGTGATAGATGATTAATATTTTATTTGATTTTGCTACTCACTGAAGGTGAATAGTATTTCCAATAATACAATATATATTTGAAGGATTAAAAGTTAGCTTAAAGAATATCTCAAATTGTGTAATCATGACTTTTTCTAAAAAGTAAATTAACAGGAAACAAGTACATTTTATTTCAAACGCATACGCATTTGAATATTTTAAATTGAATTTTGAAAAATCTTGAAAAAATTGAATTTTGAAAATAATTTTAAAGCACTTTATCTATATTAAACTCTTAATTCGTTAAAAACATTTTATTTAGATTTCTCTTCATATTCACTAAGGGCATTTTATTTGGATTTTTTTGCTCATTCATTTTTTTGAATACAAAAGTTAATTAAATGCAATAGGAGGTATCTTAATTTTATTTATTTTCCTGCTATTTAAAACGTTCCCTCATCTTTTATATTTTATATCATAACAAACGGCAATTTTTGTTAATATTTTTATAGGCACTTAAGAAAAACAAAATTCAATGCCACACTTGTTAATCGACATATGACAAATATTCTTAGAGTAAAAAGCAACTGATCTCCTTTTTACAACTTTAGATAATCATCGTCATAATGTATTTTTAACTCTTTGAATTGAATTCAAATAAAATTTTGTAAATATTATATAGATATATCTATAAAATTATTTAAATTATAAATTACTTTACATCAGATTTTTGAATCATGCTAATAATTAGGAAATAATATAAACATGCATCTTACCACTTTAAGGTACCAGAAAAATCTACATATATTAATAGTGAATAATTTCTTATTTCTGTATTTTATGTATTAAAAGGAAAGTTTTAGAGTTATTTACATATGTACTGTATATCTACATATCATTTTTGTACTGAAATGGTAAAGATACTTAAAATATTTTCCAAATACCAAAGTTTATATTCGTTGAATTGTTTGCTTATACACTTCTTCACATCAAACTGCAATATACGTTATATTTGCATTACTTCGAAAGTTATTAAGGATTTTATTCGCAATGACACGGATTCAAAATGACCTGAACGTTTAAACATTTCCAACTTTAAAGATTCGGCGTTTCATTATTGATACCTAAGCCCAAAGAAATATTGGATTAATTATTATTTTTAAAGAGCTAATAAAGAATCTTCTTAAAAAATAGTGAATAGTTCTTTTTAAAATCATCTTCCGGAAAAATACTTTGGTGCTTTTATCAGAAAGTTTTGGTCATTGATAACACACCAAGTACACATAATGCACGTAAAAAAACGCCAATATGAGAAATTTGTGCCTCAAATTATACCAATTTATCAATTATGGCAACAGAAGCGTTTCCTCAATATTACACAATATGTCTGCTACACAATGCAAACGCAAGTATTCATAGTATGATATGGAGTAAGTGCTCAAAAGAGAAGAATGATTCATTGTGTAGAGTTGAAATTGTAATTGCACTTTTTAAATGCAATATAGGAGCATATGATTCAAGTGTCAAAACTGATATTAACATTCTTTGGAAAAAACAGTTTAGACATTGAGCCATGCAGAGGGTGTGTAGGCATGTTTATCAGAAAAGGTGTAAAAAATTCAACTTTAAATTATTCAACTCAGAAAAAAAATTAAAGTTGCTCTTAAAAGCAGAAATTACTATATATATATATTACTATATATATATATATATATATATATATTTAAAAAAGTATCATCATAAAAACATGGGTGCTTTGAATTATGTCTTCAATAAAATTTAATTAATAATTATCTTATTTTTTTTAAAAAAATCTAGATATTTTTTGGTTTCGTACAACTGTTTTTCTAGAAGGGGTTTCTTTTTACTGCAATAATGATAATTTTAATTTTTATAAAATATTTTGTATTCAAAATAGGCGTGCTAAATTTCGATATTTTTTATTCCATACAATTGTATAAAATTTATGACAAAACCATGAATATATTTAGTGCAAAATGTTATATAAAAAATACTAAATATATTTTTATATTATATTGCAGAGAAGGTTTGAACAAAAATATTCATAATTTTTAAATCTATTAGCAAATAAAAAAATGGAATTTTATCTAAGCAGGCAGTGTAAAACTTTAGTATGAATATATATATATATATATATATATATATATATATATATATATATA
>JAOUZG010004505.1:943218-968658 GCA_026289955.1 Argiope argentata | reverse complement strand
GAGGACATATTAAGGAGAATGCTGCCGCCAGAGATAATTGTTGTTAGTGAACTTAGCTTACCACCCATATATACAAATCATATATTGTACATTCACGAAAGCTCTTGACCTTCATTAGGATAATTCTGAGGATCATGTTTTCTTGTTTAAAGCTTCCATAGTAAATACAATAAATACTGAAAATAGTTTTAATTTAGTTAATAAAATATCTTAATAACTTCGGGAACGTTGTTTTTAATATGAAATTCCGGCACATTACCGAATACCTAGCTCAAGACTAACCGATCTCCGTACTACCTGGTCTAATTTTCTTTTATCATAATTAAATATGAAAGGCAAGAGTTGAAATTGCAGCACTCCAGCACTGAAATTGCAGGCTTTAGAAACGACGTCTGTTACGATACTTCGATATGCCGTGCAAAATACAAGGTGAGATAGGAGAAGAGCAGCGTTCTGCTCGTTGTTCATTGTTTCGTCATTGTTTAATGGACCTCACTTGTGGCAATAGCTTCTGAAGCTCCTATTTTTATTATCGATGATATCATCATTGAATAAAGTTTATAAATTTTATCCAGAGCTTCATCTAACGTAAGATATTTTCTTTCTGGCATTTCTATACGTGTAGAATAAGAAACACACACCATGTGGATCTAAAAGCGAAATAGATAACGGATCTCTCATAGTGAGATGAACTATCCTTTTTCCGTTGACGATGCATCAGCGCAACACGTGTTTTCCGTCGCCCCTTCAGATAACCGAAAACAGCTGACGAATGAAATGTAGATAAACTCTAAAACTCATATCTCTTTTCCATAATTTTCTCTTCAAAAAAATTAGTAGTTTTGTTTAAAAAAATACTTCAAATTTTGTCGCTTCCTTTTTAAGAATAAAATTATTGATTATGTTAAAAGTAGTTTCACAGAAATATTCCTCTTTTTTTTGTCCAACTTAAAAATTTCAAATCATATAAAATGTGTTTAATCATTAAATTTCCATACGCATTTGTTTTGACCGTTGCGTCGACTCAACACCAGTGGTTAATGGTTTAGCTCGAAATGTTACCGGCAACAACATTGGGCCTCAGCCACATTCGCATTTTACGTGATTTAACTTAAAGGGAAGTCTTAGTCCTCAATAAGAAGGGAACAAATATGTATTATAACCATGAGTTCTGGTATTAAAACTTCGTCTTATATTATTGGTGGACTAAGAAAGCAGTTCAAAGAAGTAGAGTCTATCCAGTATTATTGTTATATTTCCTACTCTTCCGCCAAATTAGACCGGATACATGGGAGTCTGCTGTGTTTTCAATATCATTTACGCAGACTTCCTGGTGACACCATTGAAGCGTATTAAGGCGATGGGACACCAATACTAGAGACGCCATACCCATATAATGGTGAATTACCTTTGCATTTTGTAAAATAATTGTGCAAGTAGGATATTCTGAAGAACGTCGAACAAAAGAAGAATGATAAAAGCGGTGCTAAGAATTTTCCTTTTTTTCAATTTTTAAACGATCTTTCATAGGTTTACTGGAGCACTGTTGGGTTGTTTTATTTAATTAAAATGCTTTTAAAATTTATTAAGGGACATATTTTTCACCTCTAATAATCTAAATAATATTTGGGAAATCATCTGAAATTTTTTTGATACTCAATAACAGTAAAATGAATAATATCGCAAAGGCACAATTATAAAATCAAAATACGATTAGAGTAAAAAAGATACTCCTCTGATTGTGGATTATTGTTGGAATTTCCAAAGATATTGCGTATATAATGCTCATTATAGAATGACTAACAATGCATCGTAGTGGAGCATGATAACATTTTCATTTGTTTTTATTTAATTCTTGTAATTTTTAATAGCTTACCAAACTGATGCAAATCTACATTAATGCTGCTATTTTTTCATTCAAAAATTATTTTACTTAATCCATTAAGAACTTTTTTTTTGTAAATTTTAACACCTATATAAGGAATTTAGCTAGTTTAAAAAAATCATTCATAAATACAAGCAAAAATTTCAACGAATCACTAAACCATTTTTAATTTCAATAACTAAAATATACTTGAACTCAGCTAAAATAATTTCAGCATCAGGTTGTATGTTGACCTATGTTATTTTATGATTCTTGGAAGACAATTTTCGGAGATATGCTAAATAAAATTACGAAAAAATGAAAATATGTAATTTTATATAAAACCAAACGTGTTATTTTTTTATATTTGCAAAATGATGGAATCTAATTTTTAAAGAAAAAATAAGATAAAGTAAATTTCTTCCAAGGAAAGTAAATAACTTGCTTGATATTGTTGACCGGAATCAATAATTCTCATAGCGAAATTTAATGTTAAAAATAAATTTCTGTAATATTTCGTTAGAAAACTAGAGAGAATTTAATATCATGAAAAAAATATTTTAGATGAATTGGAAACATGAATAAAAAGAACTTTTGAGATGCAATTTAGCATGTAGGTGTGGAAAGTCAAATCTTTTCTTGCATTGTATAAAACTAATATTTAAAAAAAAATAATTACTGATTCTGCATTATAACGCAACTTGTTTTAGTTTTGTTGGTACACTATAGAATGAATACATCTATGGAAAGAACATATATTTTAAAAAGAATATATATTTTTTGTTTAAAAATATTTTTCGGTAATATAAAAAAAACCCAAAATTTTAATTTATTAAAACTCTGACAAATTTTTCAAAGCTAACGAAAAAAAGATCCGATATCAGCCAGGGTTTTCGATCATGGGATTGAACGAACATTCACTAGCATGAATAAGAAAACTCCATTAAAAGAGAATATTTGCATTCAAAATATATTTTCACGAATAAAATTCAGGATTAAAATATTAATCTAATTTTTTAATATACGATCTAAGTTACGTTAAAAAAAATATTTACATAACATCTAAATCTTCATTGAGAAATTATAAAATCGCTTTATGGAAATAAAATAAAGAAAATATGCAATAAATAGGGGCTTCGAAATCACATTCAAAGTATATGTCCATGTAAAGGTGCAAATATAAACATCGTACTCTTTCTAAAATTTTCTGAAATACTTTTTTTTTTGAAATTTTCTGACAGACCTTATTTATTCTCTCTCTTTCTCACAAGAGAAAATTTGATGTCTCTCAAATGATTTTATGCGATCACTTTAAAATATGCTTTGGAAGAAAAAACATGATTTCTGATAGAAAATTCTATTTTTGGAATATATGTAAACATCATTTTTTTACAAAGGATTTAAACTATACAAGAGAGTAGATTTACATCGATTACTTTATTAGTAGCTTTGCTTTTTTTTCTAAGAATTTTTCTAATCTATTTTCTATAAAATTGTAGTTTCTGCATCCTCTTTCCTTTCTATTATTATATAGAAGCTCTCAAAAATAATATGATTCTCAACAATAATATGATGACCAAAAAATATGGATTTTATAAAAAAAAATTATTCGGAAAATATTTTATAATGTATTTTCTCACATCCACAACAAAATATTTTTTACAAAAAGTAAATATACAAATTTTCTTCTATATTGAAATGAAATATTTCGAATTTATAATGCAAAAGAAATACAATATTTTATAGATTTTGTCATATTTTGTCATAAGTTAAGTATACTTTGATTGTAAAAAATTCTATATTTTATAAAAAAAGGCAGACAAATAAATTTTTAATGGAAAGATCTTTATATTTTTGCTTCATAAAACTACTACTTTATGAGTATACTTAGAATAATTATGAATATTAAACAAGAAATTGATGAAATTTGCAAATATTTATCAACTTTCAGCGAAACAAAGCAATTCCAATGTTATGTTACAAATTTATAATGTTTATAATGATCTGAGGCATTGATAAGAAAGATGATTGTACAGATAACTTTGATAGATATTTAATTATATGTGCCCTGGTCTTAGCTGTAAATTTGGATGTAAATTTGGCGACTTCGTAAATTTGGTAATGAAATCGGACATGGAAATCGGACATGAAATCGGAATTGCAAAAATATTCTCGATAGTTTCGTTAGGATGTGAATTATCTGGATCTTTCCTAAAAGTTATTTTACATATCAGGAAAATGTTCAGAGATAGAGCTACAATATCAATGTTGATTTGGAAGTTGAATTAAATTCAGTGAAGAGTTTCAGACATTTCAGAGCTCTGAATAGTTGAGAAAAGAATATTATATACTTTTCTCTCTGAATTATTTATACTGTTATAGTTGCTTATTACTGATCTGCCGCTTCTGTTTCTCTGTTTATTGGAAGTGCTCTTTTTATTCAGGGTACAGTTGTATTTGGTTGTCTGTGTTTTCAGGTTTTCATGTTGAATAAACCATTATTATTTGTAATTGGTTAATAACTTGATTTTGGTTTTTGGTTAATGGTTAATAAATCATTATCATGTTAGAAATTAGTCATGTTTTTGAATGAGATAGATATTTTAACAAAGAAAATATTTTAACAAATTATCATAGATGGGAAATCAGAACTGAGCTTTGCTCATGTTAATTATCCTTTGTAAGGATTAAAATAATTTTTTAATTGCACTAAGATTGAATCGGGAATGGCTAAAAAAGGAAATATTTTCTTTATAAAAGAAAACAAAAGGAGCATCCAAAAAAGAATACATGGCCCAAAACCGTTTCTATAGACACCTAAAAATTCATAAACTTATTAATCTTTATATGAGAGATGGAAAAGTAAAATATACAAATACGAATGTCCAATTTTTTTCAAGGGAAAGACTTTGCAAATAAAATTTAATAAATAAGATTATTTTTCTATGAATATATTTTTAATGCGTAAGATGCAAGAAATATATATTTGTTCTCACGCTTTAAGTTTTCATGTTCACAACCCAGGATTCCTTTCCTTAGCTGGAAGCAATTCCTTTTCCAAAGTGGCTCACGTTTATATTAACAAAATTGTGGAACTTTGTAATAATCAGATAAAAATTAAATACTTGAGTGTTTCATATACCCTGTATCTAAGCTTTCTCTAAGTCAATTGCAATTATAAATATTGTAATAATTACTACATATATATGTGTGTATATATACTAAGTGATTAAAACTAAATATCACCTATTCTTAACTCTCTATGCAATGAAACACCCAGTGTAAGAATTCCAACTTTGGTGAACATACTATTCAAGACTTAGACATATTGTGTGAAAAATAGCTTAAGAAACGATAGATGGTGTTGTACAACAGAAAGTATTCTAAAAAGATATAAATGATCGCACATTTTTAGAATTGAATTTTCCTTTCTATTGCTGAAATGAAAAAAAAGAAGATAAAAAGTGAAGTAGCTGAAAATGTCATCATAACTGGAATTTCGCAATGAAAGCACAACATTTTTAAATAAATCCTTGTTTTGCTGCGATTTTTCTAAGCATAAAGTGATAAATCTGGTAAAATGTCATTCTTGTCAATGATGACCTCGCGTTTTGCTTGTGAAAACCTTATAAAGGCAAAGAAAATGCTGCTGCTGTACTTTGAGAATTTCATGTACTTGAAAATTTACGCAAAATAATATCAAGTAACAAAACATGCTTGGAAAGTATACCAGAAAAACAACAACGCAAATGTCTTATTTCAGTTTTATTTCTACAAGATGAAACATCTTCACACTTTGGAATCTGTATAGTACATCAGTTTCTTCGGCAAAAATTTAGTAATTATAGAGTAATTAATCGTGCATTTTCAGCAACCTTACCCTTTTGTTCCACTCATCTTAATTCCTGCAACTTTTTTGCTTTTGGGATACTTTAAAAATCTTGTTTACCCAGAAAGGATGATAACTTTGAGAGATTTAAAAGATAATATCACTCTGGATGTGAAAAGTATCCATCTTAACTGACCAATTATAATCCGCAGTTGTTCAAAGTCGCAAATTAGATAGGGTTCTTGTGATTGAATGTTTGATGCGTTTGAATGAAATGTGTTATAAATGTGTATTTTAAATGTTTTCTTTTTTGTTGCACACAGTCAGCTTTCGGTGTGCCTGGAGTTATTTTTCTTGTAATTATTTCACCTGTTACTTATGTAGTACATTATTCAATTTTGGAGTATTAAAACTGAGTAATACTGTATAGAAAGCTCAGAGTAGAAATGTTTTATTTTTATTTTCATCAACTTGTATATAAAATTACAAGTTATGTATACCTGTGTATAAAATTACAAGGTCATAAACTAATATGCTTCAAGGAAGCTTGGCATATAAACTTTAGCAAGTTTTAAAGCATTTTTTCGGTTTTAACTGTTGCGAATATTTATTAAAGGCAATAAAAATTGTTTTCTTCAGGAACTTTTAATTTCACAAGAAATAGACTGGTTTTCGCGTGATCATTTAAATAAATTTGCTCTGATTTTTCTAGGGAGTTATTGATCGCTCACACTCCACATGAATGTTTCCTTTTTTTAAATTTCCACGTAAACAAGTAATCTATGCTGCATAGTTTTCAAAACAACAAGAATCTGCTGCCATCTGGGATTAGGAAAGATAACTAATCCAGACAACTTTCAATAAAAGTTATAGGATTATGTTATTTATAGGATTAGTTCATGGAATTTTGTTATTTGTAATTATTGTTTTTTGTGTAATTATTCATATACCAGTTTGGCAACTTAATAATATTAATAGTTGGGGTTTATGAACTTTCTTAACTGTATAGTTTGAAAGTAGTTTGAAAATAGTTTGATAACTCACTACACAGTGTTTTTTTTCACTGATTTGTCTATTCTGGAATACACTGATTTAGCCTCTCTTTGTTAGAAATAAAATAAAATGTAAAATATTATGTGTTAGTCTTAATGTTATGTGATTTTCATCCAAGTTTTGTATGAGACATAGAATTACAAAAATAGCAATGCAAAAGTAAAACTAGACTTGTTTTTTGAATAGAAACTTACACATCCAACTACAATTATTTTACAAGAAATTATTTAACTTTACAGAGAACAACTACTTTTATATATTCTTATAAATATACAGCACTTTATTTACTCGCATGCAGACATTTATTCATAAATATTATGTAAAAAAATAATTTATCACGATGATTGCGTTTTAATCTGCCAGACAACTTTTGAACTTTCGGAACCTATCAATAAAGTTTACACAATTCTTGAAAACGAAATAATCTGATTCTGAAGTAAACATTTACTGTTTTAGGCATTGCAATCGTTTACTTCCAAACTTTCTAAAAGATAGAAACTAAACAGCTACTTTAATATATGGAGAGAAGTAAAGTTACTTCTTTCTTCTAAATTGAGTCCTTCAATGACAATCTAAAGATTATGCACAGCAAATTTAAGTTTCTAAATGAACATTTATTTTAGTTCCGCCAAAGTATAGCTTGAGGTGAGTACTTATCAGAAGGAGTACCACTAAACCAAGTTTAAGCACATAATTGAGCGAGAATCAAGACGCTGAAATGTCTGGGTTGAATTTTTATTCTGCTTTCAATCTCCTGCTTCCGGACACCTGCGGCGGAATTCGTTACTTCTTCTAGACGAAAGCATACATTGTTAAATATTCTAGAATCCTGCATGCCTTTGTGTGTTTGCTTTCGAAGGAAGAATAGTGAAGGGAATTCATTATTGGCAATATATATATATATATATATATCAAGATAAATCTTATTACGTAAGTTCGGGAGATAACGTTTATGTTGCAAATGATAAATAGGCATTACTTGTAATTAAATTCCTGCAAAGTGGAATATTCTCTGTTAGAGGGACTACGAAAACCAAACCCAATGGAGGGGGGGAGTCTTAATTGGTTGAAGGATAAAATTTGTAGAATTTCTTCAAAAGTTGTGGGGACAATTATGTTTCCAACATGTCCAGATATTTGCTACATGTCGAGTAGCAATGTCAAAAAAGGAATTTGGATTATTTTTCTGTATTTTCTGTGAAATAATCTGTGGACAATAACTATGTAAAACAATCAGGTAAAGGTAAATTTTAAAAGCCAAACATATAAAAATAAAGTTCAAAATCAAATAAAAATATTAAAAGGAAATCTGCTATGCATATTTCAATTTATCAAGTCAGAACATAATTTCTTGAACGGCCAGTCATTGAAAATGTTTTACTTAATTTAACAATCTGATCTACTTTAAAAAAAACTTTTATTAATGTTTCAAGAAAGCCTCTCAACAAAAAAAGTGGTAGATTTTATAAATGTATGGATTAATCAAATAATTTAAACTATTTTTAAAAGATTTTTATTTAAGTTAGAAGAACGTTTTCTTAAAGTTAAAAAAAGCTGAAAAAATCATCTCAGCAAAAAGTAGCAAATTGGAGATTAGAAAATAGATATGATAATTCATTATTTTATGAATAGACAAAAATTTAATAATAATAAAAATTTATATCACTTCGACACAATTCTTTATTAAATTTTTGTTGACAATTTATGCAAAATAAATCAAATAATAAATCATCCTGTTTATAAATAATTTATGAAGCCTACCTTTCATTCTTGAGTTCTTATTTTTGCAACATATTATTATATAATTTTCAGCTATTTTATTTCTTGTATGTACAATGTTTTGGAAAGTCTTAAAGTTTAGGATTTTTTAAAGAGTTGTTTTCTTTAAAAATTATTAATTATTTTTATTATTTTTAAGAAAAATTATTAATTATTTTTATTATTTTTAAGAAAAATTATTAATTATTTTAATTTTTATTTAAGAATTGTTGTTTTCTTGTTTTTCTCTCTATATTTTTTTCATTATATATACGTATGTATGTGTGTCTTTCTTTAAATAATCAATACATAAAAATTATATTCTAAGTATATTTACAACGGATGAAAGTATTAACACAAAACAAAATTTGGCAGTTTTCCTTTATACTTTGTTGTGAAAGAAATAATAATTTTTGTTTTGAATTTTGTTCCTTTAACACCAATTTTAAAATTCAATTTCCTTATAATCCTGACAAATTTGGTAACGACTTTTTAAAATTAACTCTTCTAAAGAAAAAAGTTAAAAGTTTTAAATAATCTATTTATTTGAAAAGATAGTTATTTTTTTCTTTACAGAATTAATTTTCATTTATTTGAATATTTTCAAGAAAAAAGAATAGACATTTGCGACTTTTAATGCCATTTGTCATCTCTAATCAGACTAAAACATATTTAAATATAAGATTGGCCTTTTTTCCTCAGGTAAATTTACTTAACAGGGCTTTTTTTTTTTGAATCTTGCATAAAACTTTAAAAAGAAGTCTTTGATACTTGATGTAACTAATAGATAAATATATACGATTTAAGATTTTGTCTATATTAGTTTATTTTATGATGCCTTATTTTATGTTTCATATAAAAATGTATTTAATTTCAAACACATCTATTCCACATTTACTACATTCTTTCCACCAAATGGAATCAAAAGAACATTCAATTAAAGACCGAATCGATATAAAGTCCATTCCGACCTCGACTCAGCTGAAGCGAACACTAAATCTATTCATTACAGTTTACGGACTGCTCGTAAACTTTTAACTCTGTCGATCAAAGAGGGCTTTACGTCTCTACCGCAACTGCGAACCCGTCCGCCATCTGTTTAACTTTTACAGCTCTTAATAAAAGTCAGTATAATTGCCTGGAATCCCCTTTTCTGAGTCAGTTTTTGATTGTAGAAGGAGAAAAAAGATTCCAGAGTAAGATAAAGAATACTGTTAACTCTCATGCTGAGCAAATTTTAACGAGTTTATTTATCGGTTTTAAAATAACAAATATATGCACATGGAAATTTATTAAATTGAAATAAATGATAAATGTATTTTTTCTTTACATTTCAAATGTTCTATATAATATTTTAAAATAATGATTTTTGGACTTAAATAGTTAAAATTTGAGATACTACTTCCCACTTAAATGAGATATAAAGGTTAAGTTTTTATGAGAAAAGAATGAAAATTTTATCCTGATTTTAAGAACTAGAGTTGAAAAAGAGTGGTATTTTCTGCTTGTTGAAAATCGTATATATTTTATTTGCCTGAAACTTCCCAGAAGGGCAGAGATGTCGCTTTCATGAGAAATTGTAATCCATAGACAATTTTAATAAAACTATTTATAAAATACTCGAAAGAGAGTTGAATTAAAGACATTCAAGATATTTTATAGATGAGAAAAAGTACCAGGATATCCTGATTGATAGAGCGTTGGTTTGCGTTGATGGGGAGTTAGAAAATTCAAATGTGTATTGCACATTAAAAGCATACATTTAGCAATGCGTTTGATTTATAATATTTTGTAGCTGAAACAACAGTTTGTCGAAATATCACAATGAGTATTCAG
Source organism: Argiope argentata (assembly GCA_026289955.1). Taxonomy (NCBI): domain Eukaryota; kingdom Metazoa; phylum Arthropoda; class Arachnida; order Araneae; family Araneidae; genus Argiope; species Argiope argentata. Next base: position 958,318 of record JAOUZG010004505.1, on the reverse strand, counting down.
AATAACAATTTTATGACATGTTTTTGTACTAATATAAATCCAAATTATTACTTGTTTAGGGAAAATTAATCCAAAAATATTCTCATTCTAAAAATCTAAAAGTTGTAATAAAAAATATAAAAATTAAAGCAATATTTTTTATAAACTTTTTTATTAATATGTAGCTAAAAAGATATAAAAATTTAAACTTCATGCTAACTTATTACGAATTCAAATCGGACACTTTATATACATATTTAAACAACTATAATTACTTATAATAGCGCAAATAACAACAGCATTACAAAATTTTACTATTTAAATTTGCCAAAACATTTATATTTGACATAAAGGATTTATCGAAATCAATAAAAACATATGCAATAAATTAAATTATCTCTGCATTATTATCATTAATGTGCTCTTAATAAAATTATGTTTTGAAGTCTTATTTATTTGAGGCACACATTATTTTCGAGTTTGTAAATTATTAAATGTCGAAATATCGAACAAATACTGCGCATTGTGATTTTTTAATGATTTACAGATTTCGATATGGCTTTATAATATTTTTTCGATAAAATTTATACAGTTTTATAATAAATATACATCACATGGGCATAGTTTCATGTGCACAGATATGTATGTAAGCTCAAATTGAATTCATTGAAATAGGATTAAGGGATTTTTAGAATAACATGAACAATAACATGAAATGTAATGATGCATTTTACCGAATAATGAAGTCAATATCACAAAAAAATCACCGCTCGTTTATTTAATATGTTTGATTAAAGCAGTTCAAGGGCATTTAAGAAAGCGTAATTTGTATTATTTAAATGTTACATTTTCATATAGATACGTGATACATATACCTTAAAAATGTGTTTCATTATACATTTACAGCACTGCACATTAATTCTAATTTCTAGGATTAATAATCATACATAATACATAACCTTATTCATAATACTTGAATTACATTCTTTTTCAGGAAGCGTCGAAAAACCTTCATTAAATGAAAATAATCATCATTAGGGTCATTTTCATTATTCATAAAAATGTAATAAAATAGTCTGTAATTATGATATAGAAATAAAATTACTTTAAAATTAGAGACCAGAAGTACGCTTTTTAAAATCAAAATTATCTCTATTATTGCCAATTTTTCATCTAAATGAATGTAATTCAAGTTCTTAATGCTCATTTTAGAGACTTTTTCGCATTTCAACAGTAAGAAGCTTCATTACAAGCAACACAACAAATGACTGCTTCCAAATGACCACTTTGAAATGTGAAAAGTTAAAACTTGAAAAGATTTAGAATTAAAATAAATGCGTTTTAAAGAACAACCAAATGAGACATGAAATTCGAATCAGCTTGAGGCTCCATCTTTATCTAGTATGTTCACTTTGAGATCCAGATGGAAGAAAAAGATTTTAATGAATCATTTTTCTTTTTTTTTCTGCCTATTTAACTACATACTTCATTAAATGAAATAACTTTTTTACCCTAGGCAAATGTATTTTATTCTTGTAAAAAGATTGAAAGTGAAGAAAATATCCTTTTAATGATTTTAATTGAAATAATTTTTATTAAATTTCTGTTAATTGTTTTTTATTTATTCTTGTATTTGGGATTATTCTGAAAAATACACAGAAATATATCCCTCTAGCGGCTATATTTCTTCAACAAATTATATTTAATCCTAATTTCAAAAATATTCTTTTTTCATGTCATTTGACGTATGAAATCAACTTTTTTTTCTTCTTATATTCGACATTAATTAGATACTTTGATTTTATAAAAAGAAAGTGTTACTTAATTCTTTTAATAGAATAAAAACTCCTATTTTCCAAAAGTTAAAAAAATATTTATTTTAATATGATTGAGAATATATTTAATAAATAGAATTTTATATGGAACATAGCATTTATTTAAACAAATAAAAAATAATTAATTTATATTAACCTGATAGGTTTATAAATTTATCTTTAAAAAGTATAAATTTTAAAGTTTATTTGAAAAAGGAAACTAAAACATATTCTTAAGTGTTTTTCTTTTATTTCTTAGCAAGTTTTTTAACTGAATATACTTAGAAAAGATTTATAAGTTGAGGCATCGACAAATTAGTATAAATACCTATTAAATAGAATATTTGAAAAGGAAATCCTAATCCCAATTTAGACTATGTTTAAAATAAATTCTTTTTAAGATCAAATTGTGAATTATGATAAATAATATTTAATCTAATATTAATGAAAGAATCATAAAATTTTAAAAAGATTTACTTGAAATTTTTGGCTTTCAAATAAAAACTAAAAGGAATCTTGAATAGTAGAAAGAAATGTTACTTTTTCAAAATAAGGACTATAACTATTAGAAAAATAATTAGCGCAAGAAAAATTATTGTCCTTTTTAAAATTTCATTTTATAAATTCTTTGATTTTTCACTTAAAAAATTATTTTTACCCATAAATAGAGGAAGAATTATAAGAATTTAAGATAATTAAAATTCCAATGTTTCTAACTTTTTATCTTTCGAAAATGAAATGCAGAAACACTTATTCGAAGCATTTCTAAGCAATGCTGCAAATATTTAAATATTCATCTTAGATCATTGTATTTTTTCTAAAGGAATTTTTTTTTTGAATTCACTAATTTCTTAAAGAGGTAATTATTTTCATGAAAGTATATTAATCCCCAAGAAAGTTTTAAAATTTTTTGTATGACATTACAATCGTATTCCTAAATAAGGAATGTTCAATTTAATTTTTATTTTGTAAACATTTGTCACGATTCATAAAGTTTGGAATGGTTAAATTTCCGTGTCATATTTTAATTTTTTTTTAAATATCACTATTTAAGAATTACGAATCAAAGGAATGTGTTATTCTTATATTTGCTAACTTTAGAAAAATAAAAAGGTGAAAATATTCAAGCAGATATCTGGGTATATGCATATTCACAAAAATGTTAAATCATAATGGTACATTCCGAAGATGTTGACTCGTAACTGGGGAGGCACGGTATCTCAGACCACTTAGGATGGACTTTCACTCATATTTGTATGCTTTTAGATCAATCGAACTAATTGACCTTTTTTTTATTTTTTGGGGATCTTCACTGCATGTGCACTCTTTCAAATGATTTCAGCGGATGGTCTTTAAAAAATCCAGATACTTTTTTTCCCAACTTATGTGAAAAAACATTTTCATTTCAGTGCTTTAGTATTATACAAGGATTAGCAAATGGTTCTAAAACTTGATCCCCCAATTATCATCCCTCAAACTGATCCTCGTTATGAAGCAGAGCTCCAGAGACATTTAAATGAAACAGAAAGACATTGGACATTTTAGATGAGGATAGTTGTATAGAAGATTTTTTCGATCAAAGTCTGCATTCGATTGTTTCTTATATGTTTGCTCATATATATTTAATTTTTCTACTGATCATGAATTTTGAAAATTTCTTTGATTATAATTATATCCAGATATCAAGAGAAATATCTTCAGAATTTGAAGGCGGACTTTTACACTAGCAATTAATCTGTGTTTTAAAAATGCACACGAAAACGAAGTTACGAATATTCAAAGGTTTCCAAGTAGAAAGGACAACGATTAAAAAAGGATCAATTTTACATATCAAGAATTTCTTTTTTTTTATTTTTCATATAATTGTTGAACTTTCTATTATATTGTTTTCTGTATACCTTAGAATACTGTCAAAATACAAGTGATTTAAAAAGTAAAAAAGTACGATTTTTTTCAAGAACATTATTTGCTTTAACATATAACTTCAGAAGAAATGTGTTCAAACACAATAATTTCTTTTAAAGATAATATATTTTGATATTGTTAAAAATATATTTATATTTCAAGAAAAACATCGTATTGTACATTGAGTTATTTTCATACATATATTATTTTCTAACATTTAATTTGAGTGTAAATTTTGATCTCGTAGACGCACTTTCCCCGAACAAATTCTAAATTTTCACTTCTCAGGTTAGGAATTAAAAAGAATTAAAATTTAACACACAATTTGGAATATTTAATTTTTTAAATCAATTAAATACAATGTAATACATTATTTTGGTTGAAAAAAGTGTTTAAGTCATTTCCATGTATATGAAAAAATAATTTTATCAAAGTAACTTGTAGAAAGAGATTTAAATACAAATAAAAGGTGATATTGATATGAAAAAAGACTTGAATTCTTTGGAATTTTTTTTAAGAAGGCCAGTTTTTTTCCCATTTAGTATAAAAATGTGATATTCCCATCAGTAAAATGTTAACATCTAATTTCTTTCGATAATTAACTCAAATTAAATTAAATTTCTACTGGGAATTACTCCTTCATTTTACTCATTCTTTAGAACTTCCACTCCAAGAATTTCTTTTAATCATGAAAGTTTTTTATAACTCCGACTAGTCCGATTTGTATCTGTTTAATTTGGTTTAACTAATTGCAATTTGCGGAATATTTGAGCCTTCAAATTCTTCAACTTGAAAATAAGATTTTTTTGTAATTATAAATATTTATTCGATATTAACATTCTTAAAATTTTATAAGATTAGACTGTTGTTTCAGGTTTCTTTAGAATAGTCAATATAATTCAAATAGCAGAGATAAGAAGTCATATTATAAAAATAAAGATACATTTGATAGTAGTTTAACTTTTATTCAAATTTAAAAAGCAAATATCTGCATAATATTTTATTACATTTTTTGAAATCAAATAATATGACTCTCAAATATCAAGAAAAATAAAGCATAAAATTTTGGATGAGAAAGAACAATTCAATTATCATAAGAAAAATTTCAAAGGATCAAAATTTATAGAAATTATTTTAAAGCAATTTTTGAAGGTTAAAGCTTTTTATGAATGTAGAAAACTTCAATTAAAAGTTGTATCTAAAGAAATAAAACTATACACTTTCTTATTAAAAGATGTATTTAAATTCAAATTTTAAATTTATTGCATACGTTAAACTTTTTATTATGTTCTATTATAAAGTGTTATAAAATGGTATGAATCAAAATAATTTCAAAAGTTTGCCTTTAATGTAAATAATATCTAATATGGGTCTTCAGATCTTTCATTACACATTGACTCTCTTACCGATATAACAACACAATAGAAAAACATAAACTTTGACAAACTTGTAAATAAAAAACAACCACAGAATAACTTCAATAAACAAAAATGGCTCAGAAATTATTCATTTCAGTCATAATACAGATAATCAGTTCATCAGTTCATCAGTTAATACAGATAATATGTGGGCTATATATAAACTTATATTCTGGTATTTGGCATCAAGTTGAAACTCAACTACAAGGTTATTGAGCGAAATAAAGTTTTTAATACAAAAAAAGTATTCATTAACATAAGATTATTAGTTACCTATATAAAATAATCTTTAGATCTTCATTCTCTTATGAATCATTAGAAAGGAAATCATAATTTCGAATTGTCTCTTTTCATTCCTTTGGGATATATATATATATATATATATATATATATATATATATATATATATAGGGTTAAACTAATAGGAATAATTTCATCCATATTGACAATACATATTCTATCAACGGAAGAAAATAAAACTAATTTATTTGGACCATTTTTATAACAAATAATTAAATCAGAAATTTAATTATTACGATTGTCGCACAAATATACTTTATTATATCAAGCATGAATAGCTTATTGATAATGATGTTAATTAAGATGAACTATTTTTAATTAAATGTTTCTTTCAAAAGAAACCCATAGATGAATGTAAATCTCATTAATCTTTTATAACATTATGAAACATAAAAAAATAAAGAAATAAAAGCATTAATTTCATTTACTCGGGACATTTTACAATACATTTCCATTCCCGTCCCAAAATTAATTACTTAAAAATGAAAGAAAGGAAGCCGCTTTATTTAATTTATTTTCAGTTACTCATCTTCAGCTCTATCCACAAACAATATCGAGAAAAATATCCGCTCTCTTCATCAGAATAACACACAGCAGACACCTACACAATAGATCAAAAACGGCAGTCCCCCTAAAACCAGTTATTCTCTCATATCCGAGTGGATCCATTATTCATTCAAACCTCATCTATACAAACCGACCCGTCCCGAGTTCCCCCCCCCCTCTATTACCCTCATACATGACGAATGTCTTTCTGCGACATACCGCACCATAATTACTGAGACCGCAAATCAATTTTTTGAAAGACACGATGTCAATATACATAGATTCCGGCCAATGCATTTTTTTTTCTTTTCATTCTTCCTCTGATAGACTCCTCTGTTCATCCTCACTAAATGAACATAAGGGGGGGGGGAGATAGCTACCTGTACCTGTCTGACCTACTTTGCGAATTTTACACATAATGGTGGACTGAGGGAATGAGAGGGGGGGTTGGATGTTCCCTTTCGTACCCTAATTAAGTAATGATTCTAATACGGGGTGAAGACACACCCTATAATTTAGAGAAACAATTTTTAGTCGTGGGAAGGCTCTATTTTGATTACTTTGGACTTGACGTGATGGTGGTCTAGGAAATTAAGATTCATTAGAAGAATCGATATTTGCATCGAAATCTGTCCTTCAAGTGATCGTAACTTCCGCATGTGTCTTGGTACACGATTCAAATCTCCATTGTACGTATGTTGAAATTAATAATACGTATTTGAAGTGATTGCTACAAATGAAGAGAAAATTGTGTGTGGAATGATAATAATAATTATTAAAAATGCTTCTGATTGGTATTTTATAGTATATATCATATTTATTATAATAAATGAAAAAACTAATAAAGGTTATCATAGATTGATTTTGGAAAATATTGTTATTAAGCTTTTAAAATATACTTATATCATAAATAATAGAGTTTAAGTAATGTAATGTAACATTTGAAAAGATTTTCGATTATTATTATTATTTTAAATTATTATATTTGAAAGATGACAACATTTTAGGAACAGACGATTAAATTAATATAGAATTGTTTAAAGCATTTTAAATTTGTTTACACCTCTATCAGAAACAAAAATTATATTTTATTTTGTATATATATATATATATATATATATATACAGTAATTTTTACAATAATTGCTTAGTAACAATAATTGTTAATTATGTTGCTAATAATTGTTAATTATTGCGTTTTTTAATAATCACTTTAGTACTTTGAGTGAATATTTATGTATGAATAAAGTTATTTATAAAAAGGAAATAGAAATGGTATATTATAAAATATAGATATTTTAATGCATTTCTTGGAAATAATTTTTCATGAAATGCATCAAAATATCTATATCTATATCCATATCTATCTATCTATATGTTATTTAATCCTGAACATATATATTAAATATTTAAATTTAAAGCGAAAATTTAAAAACTATCTAATATGCCATCAATTATGATTGAAATATATATGTATATATAAAATTAATGAAAATCCATTATCTAATTGAAACTTATTACCATTTGATACAAATAGTGCTTATTCAAATCAGAATAGTCTACGTTTATTGATATACATGCGAAAATTCTAATCCTTTCAAATTCAAAATTATTTTTTTAATTACATAAATTTCAAAAATCATAAGTTTTTAAGTAATTTCTAAATATTCCTTCTAAACTGAAAATGTAAAAGAAATCATGGAACAAAAGCTCCTTAATATATAAATTTCTAATAAATAAATGTTTCCTTTATGATTAGAATCTTAATTAAAACAGAATAAAATTTTCTAAATCCTTTATTACTAAATTTTTACTATGAAGAATTATTACTTTTATTTTAAATCTACGTTAATTCCATTTATTTCTAGTGCCTGAATAAAATAGAGATTATTTTTATTTTTCAGCTATTAATTACAATCTGCGTTCTATAATAAAAAACAATGTTTCATGAAGCATTGCAATTTCTTCAAAACCAGCAATAAATTTTTATTAAAAATTGAAAAAAAAAACAATAAAAAACATTTTATTAGGAACTTTCAAACGCTTTGCGTTACTCCATAATTACCTATTTAAATTCCTTACATTTGCATAATTTATAAATATATTTCTGGGAATAGTTTGCCATATTTCACATTTAGTTGTATCATGAGGTTGTAAATTGCTGTGTTTATGCTGAATATTCTAATCAATTTTCATTTTTTACCTTTTAGGAGAAAAATTAAAAATACGATTCGAATTTATTTAAAATCACAAAGTATTTTTCATCTTTATATTATTACATGTTTACAAGTCTTTTGGGAATAAACTAATGAATCCGCAGTTGACAAATTTATTCCATATTATTTTGTGTGCTGTAAAAAGGATATTCAGTGAAGAATTCTTAATCATTCGGCTATGCTCTTTATATTCACCTCGTGTTTAGACCGATCCCGAGGGTGCCCTAAACTTTTCATCATCTACTTATATAAGGTGTATAACAATGCACCTTATAATAATAAAAAGTTCTTTTGTGAAACCTTCCTTTATTTCATGACATTCGATAAATGAAATTTAGTCAGAAATTCAACTGGTTCATTTCCTTAATGACCCGTTATTATCCTTAGATGTGAAACACTATAATTTTAATTACAATTTTGTTTAAACATATTTTTCTATTATTCTTGTTGAAAAATTGAATTGAAGTATTTAGGAATGCATATGAGTATCAAGATACTCAGATGCGTTTTCTTCCCTTAAATCAAACTTGATATTGAAAGCGAGAGTGCCAAATTAAATACCCTGCTAATTTTCTAATTTTAACAATGCCATGGATGATTTTTTTCCTGATGAAACAGTTGTTAATGACCATCAGATTGGTAGCTGTTGGTAGTTCAGATATTATTATTTAAAGTTTTGCGATATGTTTTTTTTTGCACATGTCAAGAGACTGTGATGTGAAATCTTGCAGCATTTTGAAGTTTCTTGCCCCCCCCCCACAGCAGCACTGATCACTCTTAGATAGATTGCACCCTTTAAGGTAATCAGAAAAAGGACTTTATTCTGAGTAATAGAAAACAAAAGTGCTATTAATTGTAAATAGATTATCAAGTCAAAATAAGAATTCTTCTTTTTCCAATTTCTACTATTAGCTCACACTCTCCATATATACATATATCTCGTTCAAATTTTCAATCATTAATAAAATAATTTTTATTCATCTATTCAAGTTCACATTTTTTTAAAATTTGTAATGGATGGCACTTGATTTTAAAACAGTTTTTTTTAAATATTAATTCATTAATTTTTAATAATTAATTAAAAACTCACTTTCTAGCCAAAAATATTTATTTTCCAACCGCCAAATAAGTAAGGAACTCTGGTTATTTTTTCTCCACACTGATGAGTTTGGACCTAACATGTTTCCGGCCGATTATTTTAAACGATTCAGTTTATTTTCATATCGTTTGATCCATTTAAAATTAAACATGTTAATGAAACAACTTTTCCCATTCATTTTGAAGTACTTTTGAATTAAAATAATACAGAATAAAGAAATTTTGAAATTTCTATTCTGCATTGCTTTCCCCAACTGGCGTAGAAAACTCACACATTTTGCGTTGTCACATTTGGCTTTGAATTCTCAATTGGCGTTCAAAATTCAAAGCTAGTATAATTTTTTGATCAATCATTTATAATTATTGTAATTGTCATGCCGGGATAATCGGGTTGGTATGGTGTTGGATTCACATCTCTTGGTCCGTGTGTCCGAACACCATATATAGAAAGAAGAATGGAAATTGCCAGAAAATTCCCACACTATTTTGCCGCTTGAATTGTCATTCTGTCATATTTATGTACATATTTTTATTAATTGTAATTATTTAATAAAAAAGTAACTAAAATGAAATTTTTCTTTGTTAACCTAAGTAGGAACTGATTTTAAAAAATTGTTTTCTCTATTACTTGCTTCTTTTTTGGCTCAGTCTTTTTAGTTTCGTTTAATTATGCTAAACTTCTTTTTTAAATCAACACTAGAGCTATTTGGAAGGACCTCGTAATTTAAAACCACGGTGAGATGAGGAGGATGATACCTGTAGAGGATCCCTCTAATTCAAACTTCCAAACCCAACCAGTGAGAGGACGTTTGGCCATGCTTAATTTAACATGCACCAAAACCAATTATGCAATGGCTCTTCGTGGAATTCTGTCTTTAGCCTAAAACCCTCCGGTTCAAAAGCTGATAACTTACCACCAAGCCACCACTGCATTAGCACTTTTTTAATAAGAAAATTTAGCAGTGTCACATTTTTCCCACCTCCAATTTGCGACCAACCATTCCCTTTTCCACCGACCAATCAGTGGCGTTACTCTTTTCACAGCCATTTAAACAATAGAGTATCTATTCCTACAATAGATAGTTTTATTCATTCCAAATGCTTCAAATTTGAATGATAATTCACAACACTCTGGAATAAGAAAAACGATGAAACATTTTGAACTCATAAAGGAGGCAATTTCACAAGTATCCGATTGGATCGTTTTTTCCCGCCGTTGAATCTACATGGAAAGAGCAGATACATTGTCAAAATATTTTTATAATGTTTATAATTTTATTATTGTCATCAGTTTAGTATTTTATTCAACAAATTAATTAGTTTCAACTTTCAAAATATAATGCATCTGAAATTTTTAAATATATTTTCGTAATGCTTTGTGATTTTCTTACATAAAAGACCATCTTAGCAAATATTGCTCTAGAGAATATTCTGAAGAAATATTTTATTTCTTTATTTTCAAAACTACTTTTAAGCTAAACGAGATTTATTTTCGTCGCTAAGAAAAACAAAATTATAATTTTCCATAAATCTATTATCAACAAAATATTTTTATTCCAAAAGTTTCCAGTTTCGTTCAATTAACATCTTAGAAAAAAATTCTGTATCTATTAAGGAATTATCGTCTTGCTTGAAATTTAATCTGCATAACATTACTTAATCCACAACAAAGTATTCAAAAATGTTGAAAGATGATTTTTATTTCATTATTTTCTTTGTCAAGAGAATCTCAACTTTATTTAGCTATGTAATTTATGAATCAGGAATTCAATTAAAACTTTTTTGTTATTGCATTAGTTTGATACAAATTTTTAATTAAATCTCTTAAATCGTACCATTGATGATTTTATTATTATTAAGAATGTTAAATTAAGCTTAGATATCAAACAGTAAATGTTATCTTATGAATTCTTGTTTAGTTATGAAAAAATATATTTTTCTTTATGAATATTTTACTTACATTGTCTAATTCAGACGCTAACATCTCAAGCAATGAAAATAAACAAATCTTCCCTCGTACAAAAGATACAGAAATTTAAAGAATAATTGGCAAGATTCTTCAGTAGAATTCTGTGGTTGTAAGATGTAGAATTGTCTCATCGAGAAGTTCATCAGATTTCTCAAAATTCAACCGATGAGACGATCAAAATTTGAGAAACATTTTAGAAGGCATTATAAAAGAGTGAGAAATCATTCAAAACAAAATAGTGTATTTTAAATTAAAGAATGATAAAAAGGCTTATTATTATTATCAATAATAATTATTATATTGCTTCACAATAACTTTTAATTTGGTTGAAAGAGGCGGATTATTCATTCAAAACATTATGCAATGAATTTTAATTAACTTAAACTTTCAATTCAAATAATGTTTGAATCTTTCGAAGACAAAAAAAAACGTTTTTTTTATGAAAGGATCGTGATAAATTGTTTAATGGAGCATATTTTAAATGGGAGAGCCTCCAAAGGTAAGAAAATACTGTAGCCCTGAAAAAAGCTGTAATTAAATATTTAATAATTAGAAATTTAACAATTATTTTTTTTAAGTTTATAGGGCTGTTTTTCAAAGAAGAGAATAATCGTTTAACTGCAAGAATTTTATGGCATTTAAAAAGCCTAATATCCAATTTTAAAAATAAAAATATGCTTTTCTATTGAATATGGCATTTTCAAAACATATCAAATTAAAAATAATAATAATATGATTTTCTATCGAAAATGACTTTTTCAAAGAGTAATATAAAATTTTAAAAATAAAAATATGACATTTATGAAAATAGCCTTTATAAAGAAATGACCAACTTAAAGCTATTTATATTTATGTCACATCTCATTGCATATTTTCTAATTTATACTGTAAGAAGTCGTTCAAGTTTAAAATTGTAGTTAATTAAAGTTAAAATTGAAGTTAGAATTTTCAATCGTTAATAAAATACTTTTTATTCATCCACCGAAGTTAAAATTTTACTGGATGACACTTGATGTTTATACAGTTTTTTACAAATATTAATTCCTTAGTTAAATTTAATTAAATTCTATTACTTTAAATAGAGTTTTAGTAGTTTGTAACAGAAATTTAAATCAATAGAAAGTATATAAATTGTTAAGATACATTTCTAATATTTTTCGCGTGAAAGTGGAGAATGCAAGTTCAATTCTTGCAAAAATTGATAATTTTTTGCTAAATTATTTATATTAGTTGTGCTTTTATGATAAAAAGTTACAAAAACAAAATTTTTCTTGTTGGCCTAAGTAAGAGTTTACTCATTTTTTATATTACTAGTTTAATCCTTTGAATACTAATTTGACCCAACCGGCAGTGTAAATTCTATCCTGGCATGCCAATTTCTGTTTCAAACGATAAAAGCAGGATGTAAAACGAGTTTAATATCATTTAACACCTGGCATCTTTGTTTTGAAACAGTAAGATGCAATCCAGGATAAAATTAGTGCTATCGTTTGGACCGAGTCAGTAGTGAAAGGGGAAACTAATTGATATAAAATGAAGCAATCGTTTTCGGTAAAATTCTGTTAGGAATGTTTTTGATATACTTCATGCAAAGTTTACTTTCAAAATTTCTTTAGTAACTCTTGTACGATATTTTTGTAGAAAGAAAAATGCCAATTTCATCATCAGATAGATTGATTTGTACAGGGAAGGGCAATTGTACCTCCTTGAAATATTGGGAATATATCAAATGCATGCTTCAGTTTTAAATATTAAAACCTATAAATTTATTCGAGCTACAAAACCTAACAAATAAACATGTTATATTTCATCGAATTTTACTATAAATTTTCCAGTATGATTGTAAAGTTAGAGGGAAGTCATGGAACAGACTCTCCGATCCGCCTCGAAGGCACACATTAACCTTAGGAACTGATGATCGGACCACCGCAACAGCAATTAGCGTTATCTGTGGTTGAGTCCTAAAGGCCCACATCGGCCACGGTACAACCCTCCCCCCGAGGGAAGTACCTACTGTCATCGATGGGAGGAGTCTAACCCCGACCTATCAGTGTACCCACCTGGTTGGCGAGATCCAACCACAAAACCGGAAGCATCTCATCTCCAATCACGCGGTGCCCCCTGGGGAAAAAAATTGTAGAGAATGAATTTCAGCAAACAGTTGTGCAGTCTCTGTCAAATCAAGTCAGAATATTAAAGGTGAAAAATAGGTCGCCTAAAGTCTTATCTACAACTAGCCGAGCAGAAATATTTGGAAAAAAGCTCCTTGAAAGTTTATAAGTTAAAATACCATTTTTCTGAAATGTATAATTTTTGTCAATTGTTATGAAGAATCAATCCCGCGTATTGACAAGCATCAGGTTTATATATTGCTTAATTTATAAACCTGATAACCATAAATACCTTCTCCGATTCTTCTTAATGTACAGGAATAGACCTGAGAAAGCAGACAGCGCGGCATTGTTGGTCGGAACTATGTTCAGTTCAATGATCCATTACCGGGCGCGATACAACGCTCCATCACCGGTAGGGATTAGCTGCCCCCACACCATTTCTATATTCACAAGAGCAACAAGAACCGACTACCATACTAAAGATTTATTATTCCCATGTTTCAGGTGCCCAATGTGGGATTTATCAGTTTTTACCAAACGATCAGATACATAGCATATCAAAGATCATGTAAGGCTTCTCGTCATTCGGGTGACACATGAATGCAAAATATATTCAAGCAATATCACAGGCATTTGGGCTAGAGTGACCGATTTATTGGGAAAAAACCCAAAAGATTTCGGAGATTTATCAGATGAATATTTTATTGCTTTTAGTTTTATAGGAAAATTCAATTATAATATGCCTTGAGGACATTCGGATTCTAAGATCGAAAATAATGAAAAAAAAATTAATTAAATTTCTTGTGTTACAAACGTGTGGATTATTAAAAGAAATATTGAGGTGATATTAATTTAACTCTATTCAAATAGAGATTCTAGATCTACATACTTTTATAAACATTTGCCTTCCTTTTTTCTGTATTTTAAATTTAGAATTCATAAATAAAAAATATACATCTAGAATTAAAATTTATTCCCCATCTTTTAATAAAACATTATTTCATGAATTAACTTTGCCACAATATTTCAAACAGATTACTAAAGAACAAAACTTTTTTACAACGTTTGATACATTAATAATGAAATTTAATATTTATAAGCTTTCTTCATTTATATTTTAATAAAATCCTTTGCCAGCAGAAATTATTCAAAAATCTAATTACATGCTAATATAATATTAAAGAATATATTATGTTGGGGAAAAAGTCAGAACTAGTCTCATATATTTGTAATAAATTTTTGACATTTTTTTTTTTAAATTTTAACTTTACTTTATTTCTCTTGAGAATTTTCGTATTTTCAATGCAAATATATAAGAATATAAATAAAAGTATTTAGAATTCATGTTCTTTTAAATATTAATGATAATTTAGGATTTTTTTTTAAAAAATGATATTTAAAAAAAAAGGAGAAAATTGATTTTTTTCTCTTTTTCTTTTCAAGCCGTTCAAACTGCTTTGATGTATATATTAAACTTGTAAAATAAAATTTCCATTAATGTTTCATATTTTAATATACATAAAATGAAACTCAATGTTATCTTTTCCAATTTTTTGAAATTTACAGAGCATTGTATGTAAAAAAGCAAAATATTAAACTGGATTTTTCATTTTAAAGGTTCTTTTTTGTCAGAGTTTTTCCAATGTTATAAAAATGTGAATAAGACGTTCTGTGCTTTAGCTCATTTTAATGTGATTGGATTGATTTGAAAATTCTGATAAGTATTTTACATATATATATAT
>JAOUZG010004505.1:913297-940254 GCA_026289955.1 Argiope argentata | reverse complement strand
ATATCGATTTCTATATAGTTCTTGAAATGTATTTGCATACTTAATAAGACAAAGATACAGTTGCTTATTCCAGAGAGAAAAATTTAATCCAGTTGTTTAATTACCTTACCTTCATAGTTTACCTCTTTAGTAAAATTTTCTTTTCTTGTTTTCTACCATTTTTTCCTTATCTTTACATGCATATAACAAAATGTACCTGAGCATCATATTGTAAATTCTTATGTTTATAGAAAATAATTTATCATTCCAGTAATTACGTATATGCAAAACTAAATACAATTTCTTTAAATTCGTTCTTTGACATTAGCACTCTTCGTTTTACTAAAAACTTGGATATCTTAGCAGCTGCTAAACCTAAAATCTTAGAATCATGTTTCGATTGATTGCCAGCTCATTTATTATGTACCCTAAGGATTCCAACTGTGGCTTTGGGAATAAAAACGGCAAGATTCTGAATAGTGTGGTATCGATTGAGTATGGCCATTAATTTTGAGGCTAAAAAAATATTTCCACCCACATAAATGTTTCATGCATGAAACTAACGTCCTTTGTTTTCCTCAAGAGCCCTCTGGTAGATGTTTGATGAAGCTCCTATTTCATGAGAAATATTCTCAGTATTTGACTTGCTGTTATAGTCATCCCCAGTATTTCCGAACGTTAATGAATCTAAATGCATCCGTTTTTATGTTCCCCTTTTCTGATTAATACAATTTATTTATTCTTACATTGTTTATATTTGTTTTCCTAATGCATCTAGTTCATCAATTCTTTTTTATGCAATGAAAGTGTTCCCTGCCTTTCTATTATTAGCCTCTTCAAAAAGTTATCAAAAATATTGAAATGAAATTACGGGAAACTAATATAAATTCACATTTTTTTTTCTCCTTAAATTTGATTTACGGCACGAATTATTTTTGAAAAATTTCTCCAATACCATATTTTAATTTCATAATTCCCCGTAACTTTCATGTCTTTTCTAATAAGATAGCACCAATAAGATACTTTTTCTATTTATTGACGTATTACCCTGGTCGAGATTCTCAAGAAAAATTTAAATAATGATATGATAGTATTTTTCTATGAAGAGGTTTAATTCCTTGCAAATTTTATAATTGCACCAATGATACTTGATGAAATAAGGAAATTTGTTTATAAAAACTCAGGTTACACTTACTATTAATTAAATTAAAAGTTTTCAGCTAGGTTTTTTTCAGGGTGTATTTGTTTTTTTTTTGTTTTTTTATACATGATGTACCGTCTAATTGTTATCTTAGCATATTTTTAATTGAAATATTCTTTAATTGCAAAGTTAATACTTTCACGAAGGGGCATTTAGTTACTATTTTTAGCACATTAGGGTATCGTATATTCGAAATTTTTTCATTAATAATAATATTTCCGTACAAAATTAAGCTATTTGAGCCCTGAAAAGCTAGCATTTCCATGAAGGGATTGTTTTACTTCTCTTAAAATACATGCTTTTGAGGATAAAGTTTGCCTCTTAGAAATCAATAACATTTACTAGCGATAAAATACATACTTCTGACTCCTTTATAAAGCAATGAATACTCTCACAATCAATTTCGATCAGTGACTGGAGTAGACTGAGGACATGCAAGAGCAAAACGCTACCTCCACTCAAAATGGACTAAAATAATCAAAATCACGGTAGTAAAGCTCTTATTAACAAATTTTTTATATCAATAATATAAATTATTAGCTCGATAATATTAAATATTTACTTCTTCAAATAACATTAAAATTATACTTCCTAATATACCAAAAAACTACAGGAATATAATCAAATGCACATTGAACCCTAAAAATGCATTTTTGAAATGTTATAATTTTATATAAAATTATGAAGAAAGAAATTAATTTGTCAAAGAAAACGAGATTTTGATAATTTCGAATGGCCATGGGAAAATAGTCTTACCTGAAATGAGCGTTGTGTGCGTACGTTGTTTTTTTCTTCTTTTTTAACATCCATTGCATTTTTCTGGCTACAACCATTATATCTGCCTTTCCCTTTTGCTGTTTTTTATTTTAATATTTTATATTGCTTATTTTACGTATTTCATTACATTCAAATTCCACTTTCCGAATTATTGCAAATATCTTGTCTAAATAAAACCTTCTCTCTAATAGTATTTTTATTGTATTTTTCTTCTACATTAGACAATATGTGACAAAGGGATAGTAAATTTCTGTCGAAAAAATAAGCAAGCTATTCGAAGGAGATTCTTATATAAAGTTCAAACTATCTCTTTTGGGTACATTTATAAGAATTTGAATAACATGCTCTATGGCAATTAACATTTTAAAAATTAGAAAGAAGAAATTTGCTTTCTCTGGAATTCTCTTAAATATCTTTCTTTATTTTTAATAGAATGTGGGTTCCGACAATTGAGACAAAAGTCGTGTTAGGTATAGTACAACTCAGAAAAAAGCCTTCTTTTGTAATAACCTTTCTAAAAGAATTCCCTTTTTCAATAACCAAAATTAAAATGTTGTATATATGAATGAAAATATACATCTTATATTTTGGTGACCAGTGCATCGTTTTAATTTGTATTTTCAAATCGTATGGAATTTTTCTCTTATCCAGCTGAGTCTGCTACTGACGATTGTTATGATTAATCATTTTTTTAAATAATTCAAATATAATTTAAAAGCCTGCTGTTATAAAAAAATTAATTATATTTAAAAATCATTTTCTTGTGCGAAATGTAGATTTTTGGATTCTCATGCTTCACTTTTTTTAAATTAAAAAACTTCTTAAAAACTTGAAAAATTTAAATCTACTTCTTTACAGCAGTGAAAAATATACCATCATTCATTTCGTCTTGACTTTTTTTTGCCAACTTTTCAGATTTTTGCAATGGCGTTTTAAATATAATCTATTATTTAATGCAAAGAATTAAAAAAACATTAAAAAAGTTCTATAATACATTTGAAATCTACTTTACATATAATATTATTATTTTCACAGTATAATGAGAAAATACTCCATTTAAATAATGTGATATTAGTTTAATCCAATAGCTTTTAATCTAATAATCTTTTATGAAAAAATTAATTCAACACCCTTTTCCAAAGAGTTCTTTGTTAATATCGCAATATTAATTATTGAATTTTATCTAACATCTTTAAGGGTGTATATATATTAATTTTTTATAAAAGATTATTAATTATAAAACTATTGGATTAAACAAATATCTCCTTATTTAAATGGAGTATTTTCTCATTATACTGTGGAAATAATAATATTATATGTAAAATAGATTTCAAATGTATTATAGAAAATTTTTAGTCAAGACGAAATGAGTGATGGTATATATATATATATATATATATATATATATATATATATATATATATTAGTGACTTGATCCTGGTCGATCAAATAAACTGGTTGCATTTAAACACAAATGTTTCATTTACAGCTTTATACAATAACAAAACACACACACAATAACACGTCCTCTAGGTTAATATGCTGGGAAATATTTACATCTGGATTAAAAGTTCCGCAATTAATACATGAAATAACGAGCTGTTTAGCGTATCCGGCTACTGCGTGTAGCCCAAGAGATCTACGGGTATAAACGGTAGATCTTTAATCAAACGCGAGATCATGGGGTATTTCTTCAACTCTCCAGCTCAGCTCGTATCAGATCTCGTCCAGTCTCTAGCCAGATTAGCTGGTCTCGTCTATCGGATCAGCTTGTCTCTTCTTTTTCTTCCTTCCAAAACCTTCCATTTTAAACTTGGTCGAGCTCCGCCTCTGAGGTTTGCATTGGCACGCCGGATATGCTGACCATCCAATAATACTTCAGAAATACTCCCAGTGATTAGTCGTGAGCCATGGGAATATTTTCAAAACATCCACCCACTTTTCTGACCCACCACAATAGGAAATATATTCACATGGGGGGGGTCTCAGTACTTCTTTCTTCAAAGGGTCGTAAAATAAATATAATTAACACAATACATATGCTTAAAACTTATAATGCAAAATAAGCAAAAATGATAAAGATAATATATTTGTGATAGGAAACAAAACAGGCCTGTTTGGATTCAAAAGTATGAGCATGGTCATTGCGCTCTTGAAGGGCGAATAACTGATTCCCTAAGGCAAATATATGTCTATGAGTGTGTATTTTCAATTGTATAATTGCATGCATTTTTTGTAATACCTTATTTACATATTAAGAAAGTTTACGCTCATCAATTATAACGTCATATAGTAGTCATAGGTAGTAATTTATAATCATGTTGATAAAAAAAATATAAAAAGTCATTTAACGTAGCGATTATCATTGTAATCATCTATCTTTTTTAACAAAAAATTAACCTTGCTTTTAAATAGTTCATTGATTGTTGTGATTGTAAATGATACGGCTTGGCAGGAAAAACTGAAAAAAAAAATCTTCTCTCAGCGTAATGAACGTACACGATCGAAAGTAAGCAACAAACTCACGATTTCAAATGAGAACTAATATAATTTATATGTGTCTTGGCAAGTGTATTTGCACTTTAGACAAAATAGGACTGAATTTCAAAGTATTTTGGTTGACAAAATGTAATTTGGTTCAGATGAGTAACATCGATTAACAGATCGTATAAATAGGGTTTGTAGAAGAAAACGTATTTTTTTTGTTGATATTTAAATACCATTAATTTCATTCTTTTTATACTACTTTAGCTTGCTATAAGGCGCATGATCCCACTTCCTGATTTGAACAAATGAGAACTCTAATTGTTTCTTGAGAAAAGAGGTAATAGATGGAGAGAGTATGAACTGAAATTAAAGAATCAATTAAAGGGTGAAAATTCAGCATTATCAGCAAACACAATGATTTTTCACTTAACATGTAGCGTTCCCTTAATAGAATACGATTTAAATGTTAGAGGTTGAATTTGCTAGCCATTAGAAAATACATTTATTTACTTTTTTTAAAAATTAAGAAATTTATCCTGTATTTAGTTAAACATTTTGAATACTTTTTCGCCTACCTTCAAAAAGTAATTTTTGATGAGAAATATTTACTTATAATTTTGTTTAACGAAAGTAAATAATTCTTCAAAGTACAAATATCACTTAGTTCAACGATGCATGCCGTAACATATTATAATTTTGTTTAATGAAGGTAAATAATTCTTCAAAGTGTAAATATCACTTAGTTCGACAATACATGCTGTAACAGTTTTAAACAATGCTTTGCTTTCAGCCATATTATTGACCTTAAACTTTACATCTAACCACTTGCCTTGTTCAAAAACAAATACAGAGAAAATCATGAAATTAACGTTTTTATAGACCAAAATTTCTGATTTCAATTTATAACAAATTAGGCATCCTAGTTGTATCCAAATTCATTAATTCTTATCATAAGAAAATCAATGCACAAAAATTCTTTTTAAATGAGTTTGTATTGTTCAACTCTTTCTTAAATAACTCCGTTCTTAAGAATTGCTATTTTAGTTTTTCGTTCTTAAATTCGTTCTACGATTAATTATTTTAATTTTAAAAAAATTAAAAGGGTTAATTTGAATTTTTAAAAAAGTCACGAAGTTTAAAAATTAAATATAAATAAGAATAAAATAGAGTTAATTATAAAAATATGAGTCATCATTATTTATTTAAAATTTTTATTTATATTCCTAGATTAAAAAAAATTGTTTCTTGATTTTAAACTAAACTACTTGTATTTGTGCTAGTATCAAATATGAATGCATCTTAATATTTTATAATGAGGATTTTTTACATTATTATTAAATTTATTTACTAAGAATAGAAAACGCTATAAATGTAACTTTTTTTTAAGCAGCAACTTAATTGTTTTTGCCGCAATTTATTTCATGATGCATAACCTAAATAAGACTTTTTTTTCTCGCTCAAGTTATTTCAGTTGTTATAACTCACATATTTCATTTGCAAAGCTACTTTGTTCTAGAAAACAACTTTCGCCATCATGTTCTTAAGTATCGAAATCCATCGTCGTAAGAAGCAGAGAATATCGTAGAGAAAACTGTTCTTCGGTGAAGAAGTTTTTTTTCCTCCTCTATCTTTTTTTCCCTTTCCCTTTTCCTTTTTCTTTTCTCCACTCCGGATTGCCATTACTGCTTCTATGTTACGACTTCTTGTGACTTTTTTTTGTTGCTTGAGCCTTGCTGGAGTAGCCTGAGGTATATGCTGTCTCAGGTTACCAAGCAATTACTGGAACAAATATTACCTCTGTGTTTCTAGTCAATGGCTATGTTCATATTATTGATATACTACTGTTGAACTAAAGGATCTATTTCGCAATTGTGTTATTTTTATGCCCACGATTGCATGTTATAGTCCCGTCTAGGTCTTGTTATAGCTTGACCTTATCTCTCAATGAGAAAAAAAATCCATTAATCTCAGTTATTACTGGTTCCCGTGACCGAATTTCAAATTCTGAGAAATGATTGAATTTGCAATTATATGAAATTAGTATCACGTTTTTATGTTTGAACAAGATAATATTTAATTAAAATAGATTTTAATATCCTTCGTTAATAAGTCACGCAACAAAAATTCTTTATTCAAAAATCTTAAAATCCCTTAATTAAAATTGTATTAAATATTGAACAAGGACAGTGCAAAGAAATATTACGAAGCTGTTATATTTTGCAATGCATGTTTAATCTTATTTAAAAAAAACTTTGAAGATATTCTTTTATTAGATTAACCAATCAGATAAATTTGGAATGAGCATATTTGATATTTAAAATTTATTTTTTAAAAATTTCAGTTCAGTTTACAATTGGTATTTTACTTCGAAGTACTTTCTTTTTCTGCTTTTCTTTATAAGACAAATGATTGCAAATGACTTTATTAGTACATAAAATATACATTTATAGCTCTATGCCTTTTCAAACCCCTCAGCATGCAAAGATTGTAAAATGAAAAAAAAATCCAAATCATGAATGAGAAAAAAAATGTTTAGATATGCTATTGATTAATTTTACTAAGAATTCTTATTGAAAAGATGATTGCAAGTTTTTAAAAAAATGGTATTGCCGTAAAAGTTTCATAATGCAGTTGATACATTCAACAGATAATAAATATAATATCAATAAGTGGCCTCAGAAGATATTAACAGTATCAATTAAACCTTTTTGAATGTAAATAAACTTAAATCATATTTTTATAAAAAATATTTTTTAAAAAAATATTATTAAGATTATTACAATTATTATTACATAATTATTAAAACTATTACATTTATTATTCTTTTATAAAAACTATATATTGTTTTGTGTATAAAATGAATCTTTTTTTTTTTCAGAAAACATTTTTTCCAGAAACATTCGTAATTTTAAATAATTAGACTGATGAAAGTAGTAGTATTTTCAATATGAATTCAATACGAAAAATTCAAGAATTTAGCAATAAAAAGGAAAGATGAAAGGAAAACATTCTACAGTCTAAGATGCCATTTAAAGTCTTTTTTCCTAACTTTATAAATAATAATTCAAAATAAATGTTATCTATTTCGTCAATTCATTTGTGATTAAATAGCATCGTTAAAAGAAAAATATGATTACGACAAAATACACTTTAGTAAAAAAAAAACCTCCTTTTTTCAGTAAGAAGAATTATATAAACAAATGTTTAAAACATATTGTCCTTTGTTTACTGAAAGAAATTCTATATGGAAGATTTTAAGCTATATCATCATATAATATTGCACGAAATACTATCAGATAGGTTAGAAGGGAGCTATAAGGTAAAAGTGATAAACATTAGATTATGTTCTGTAACATTACAAACTTACTGCCTCACACTCTACGGACTGTAACAACATTTCACGGTATGCTTAATAGCATCTCTGCGATGTAGGAATTTAAATTTAGGAGTAGGTATTTTTCGGACGATTAAGCCGCGACAGCTGAGAAGTATGGGCAATTTACAGCACATAGCCGTTCGTTCAAGGTGGAATTTGAGTTTACAAGTCCGTGTAAAATGCTTTCGAATAATGTGAAGTTTAAACACATTGATATCTTGAAGCGCGCTTAAGGTATTTGTAATGTTATTAAATTTTAGTGACAACTACAGCATTATTAGATATTTGGTATTTTCTGTCAAGATATTAATAAATGAATTAATATTTAATAAATGAATCGGAAATCATTGCAAATCATGTTGGATTTACTTCTAAACGATTTAAAATTCCAGCCATATAAAGTTTTAGTAGACACTAAAATTCTGTTTAACAGAATATAGGATTGTTCCGATAAAGGTTTAAATATTTCTTAATCTAATAAAAATGACTAGACATTTGTGTTTAGCAATCACTGAATATGCACAGTAGCTCTAAAGTTTACATAATTAGAACTATATCTTTTACAATCGGCAAATTGTTAGCTTATCCGTTTGCCCAAATAAAAAGCATGATTTAAAAAAGGTATATTTAAAGCCAACTGTTTTTGCGATATTCATGTAAAATATTATGCATGAATATTGCGCTAATAGTAGTATATGTATTATATAGCAATATGTATTAAATGGTATGCATAGGTGGAATATGTATTAAATATCATGTATAAGAAGCTTATGTATTAAATAATAGTATGTATTAAACATCATGCATAGGTAGTGTATGTATTAAATAATATGTATATTTAGCTTATGTATTAAATATTATGTAGAGTCAGCATATGTATTAAATAGTATGTAGAGACAACATATGTATTTAATAGTATGTAGAGACAGCATATGTATTTAATAGTATGTAGATACAGCATATGTATTAAATAGAAATATGGATTTTATTTTAATGGAAAGTGGAAACATAGAGAAAACGTTTATTCTTACATTATAGTTGCAACTATATTAACATTTTTAGAGCAAAATAAATGTAATAATCTTACATGGGCCCTGATATTTTGAAATTTTATTATTATAACCACTTTGAAATAGCAACAAATTGATTCAAAACCTCAGCAACATTTGAATTCAGAAAAGGGATTCAGATTCAAATTCGAACTCCCAAAAATTAAAGTTTCAGCTTAATTACTCTACATTCTCATCTTTGATGTTGATCAATAAAAAATGAATTATTTCAGATTTAATTGAGAGTTGCAATATTATCATACTCAACGAAAATAACTCTATTGATGTAATATATAAGAAAAGTATAGAATTAACAATTCCGGTTTTTAATTTAAAAATAAGATGAATTGCCTCAATACTTACGCAAGCTGTAGACTATGCTGCGTAAATGTAAATACACAATGAGCAATGCATTTCAGAATTTTAATTTTAAATGTCACTCAAGGTGACTAATAATACCATTTAAATATCTAGAACTCAAAGATCGTCAGTTTGAAATGTTGATGCAGAACTGAAAATAATTCCCAATTTATTTTGAATATTTGCCTTGAGTATACTATTTATTGTAATTTCAACATTCCATAACAATTATTTTTTCTTATTCCAATTCTTTGTTAAAAAGAATTTTGAAATATCTAACTTATAAAGTTGATGAAAGATAAAAAAAGATATTACACTTTAGGTATTATGCAGTATAGAAAAATGTTTGTTTACAGTATGATTATAATTAGTCTCATCTTTAAAACTCTATATAAAAAAGCACTTGCCAGAATTATTTCAAATTTGAAATGAATATACTTGGATAAAGAGGAAACGATATGGCTTAAGTAAATATTTTAAAGTAATAGATGAAGCTGTAAGAGGTATAAAGGAAATAAGATTTAATTACATTTTGAATCTAAATAAGATAATATTAAATTAAATATACTGTTCATGGTGCATTGTTAGATGGGGAAAAATGAATTCCAAAACGTTCAACTGTTGATGCACTGTTAGCAGAAAGTCCATCCACATGACAAGTGCACTCTACATTAGATGAGAGAAATCTCTATTTAGCTATATCTAAGCCAAACATCTCAAAAGAAGTGTATAATAGCAAGGTTTTTAAGTGTTCCTTGATCATAAACCAAGTAAAAAGTAATCTATCACTTAATTACATTTTATCTATTATTTCCACCACCAATAAGGAGCATCTGTCCCAGGGGCTCTGTGGTGAATATGCTGCGTAATTTGCAGTTTCAGTTCAATTACATTTTAAATCTGACCATGATGTTAAAACTTTTAACATGATCTCACCAGAAGTCACAGATTTGGAGGTATCTGATCTTTAAAGCATAGTTGGAAAAATGAGGGCTGATAATTTTATTACTACCCAAATGTTTTTTTGTGTGTGCGTGCTTTGTCATCACTGCCTCTGCCGTTTGTGGGTAGAGTGCCATTTTACATGATAATGATTCTATTCAGATACACATGATACTGATGTGATGAAATGGTCGAGTGAAGGTAAAGCCTCTCACAGGATTTACTATGTACAAATAATGGGTCCCTAAGGACATGTGCCCTCGTAAAAAATGTCCCTACGATAAACGATGCCATCAACCCATAGTACAGTTTTTTATGCAAATTGAAGCGGCACTGATGCAAGTAAAAATGGATTTTCTATTGCTAATTCTTGGAATTTGATTCATTAACAATGCCTTGGAGATATCAATGAGCTTCATCTGTTCAAAAAATGTTCCATGGCTATTCATCACCCACTTTCATTTCAAGCAAGAAATTCAAAATAAAAAGTATTTCTAACTGGGAGGTCAACAGGAAATAGCTCGTGTAATAGCTCGCTTTATACGGATGGGAATGAAGGATATTGTGTAAAATCTAATGGGTAGTGTTCAAAGGTACACATGTCTAAACATGGGGTATTACCCATTTATTGCACGTTTACACACCACTACCCGTCCTGTTCTGATATCATGTGGCCACATTCTCTTCTGAAGATGAAAAAATTATTTCGTCTTCTCTACAAGATCTCTGTTTATATATATATTTTAATTTTTAAGATATTTTCTTAAGATACTTGACGAAAATCGAACTACAGTCTTTCTTTATACCCTTTAATGACAGGGATTTTTGTAAAGCTGCTAATGCACAGTTGTCATTCTTGTGAAAGAACTTCACAAATAGTGAGTATTTCTTCATTCAGAGACGCCTGAAAATGAGAGAGCGCTAAATACCTCACGTTACGCTTTATAGCAAATTTTAATGCCCGCTTAAGTGTCTTTTAATTTTCAAATATACTGCTTACAGCGCCATCTACTGATGCAAGTAGGAATTTTTTTATGCCAAACCGTTCACTTTCAAGTACATTGACTTTGAAAATTGAAGTCATTCTGACCAGCAGTTTTTCTTTTAAGTATTTTGAAAACGACGCTTTAACTATAATCGCACTTTTATCACGTTTACATAAAAAAATGTCTTTAACTATCAAGGAATAGTTACAGTCAATATTTATAAACATTCCAGAAACTCCAACGGAAACTCTTATTTTTATAAAAACGTATGAATTAATTTAAGTACTTTTTTTAAAGTTAAAAGGCTTATTTTTAAATAGTACTAAACATTTCTTTTAGAAAATTATTTCTTAATTGCAAAGTTTTTCCCTCATACATATATTTATTGATTTGTAAACTCAACCATCTGTTTCTAGATTTCCTCCCCTTATATAATCTTGCTATAATACTTTTGGTATTGCATCCAGCCTTTATTCTACGTTCTCATTATTATAAGATCTGACCATTACAATAGTTTTCAAAATTCTGACTTTATGCATCAATAGCCTGCCTATTTGTTACATTGTCATGGAACTCGTTTAACTGATCATTGAATCATTGGTCTGTGGGTCTTCTAAGGCTAAATTGTATCCAAGAGCTGAGAAAAGAGGTGAATGTTATTTTTGTATCATTCTTCTGAATTTGTGAATATTATGTTAGTATCTCCAATATTATCCAATTCAGCCGATCACCCAATCACATAAATGTCTATTACATATTTTAAATTTTGTAACTAAATATATTTCGGAATGTTGCTGAGGAGTTTCATAAATTTTATCTTGATGTACCAATCAATGAAGTACGAAATTTACCGTATTGACTATAAAATTATCTTCCATGATATGCAAAGACCGTCACCTATGCATTTCCAAATACTTAAAAATATTTAATATAACTGTGATTTTCCGTCGATTATTTTGGAATAATTCAGAAACTATTTTAATCTCTGAGCGCTGAGCATCACTTTACTTTTAATTCCATTAAAGTGCAAACTAAATTAGTAAAAATTTCAAACAACAAATGAAAGATTTATAAAATAATCCCAACAAATTTTACTAAAAGATATATTATTCTTTATTCGTAATTGCAGAAAATTATTTTTCAATTTTCGTACTTTTAATAGCCATTGTAATTGAACATTTTCACATTCCTGCAATTGAATTGATAATTATTGTCTACTCATTAGCCGGAATTTGCGTCTGTATTGAAAAGAAATAACTTGAAAACAAATCACGAATGATTCATAATAAACGGAAATACGTTAAAATATTTATTCAGCATTTTGTTAAAACTATTCATCTGAAAGAATATAATAACCCTATTTTAAATTTGTTATATTAAAATCTGGAATCATTCTGAAAATCTGATCATTCTAATGGCAAAATCATGTTTAGAGAAGAAAGAATCGAAACTTTGGATTTAATGAATTCAAAGTCATTAAATCCAAATAAATTTGATTCGGTAGCTGAAATTTGACTCTCTTTAAAGTAACATTTCTCCATATTCACAGATTCTTCGAAATAATCGATCAATGGAAAATTTTCTAATGTGTTTCTGCCGGCCAAGAGTTGGTATTAAATAAATGCTATTATTCCGAGTTTTCGAAGCCATGCTATCGGCAAAATTTTCCATTCCGCTACAATTTCCAAATGAGAGAAATATTCGACTATTTATCTATCTAGGATTTATCGTTTCATATTTCATTGTTTTCTTTGTGCATTTATCATTTACTTATCAAGCGTTGTTTGTTTTCTACAGTTCCACAAATGATACAATTGCTTAACTTCGTTACATCTATTAAATTAATAAATTTTGTTTCGGGTAGTCTTTTGAAATATGATAACATTTAGTATTTGGGATTTCAATTTTGATTCCTCAAATAAATAAGTCTGAATATTATCTATATTATATGTTTATTACTAGATGTATTGCGAATAGGAAAGAAATAATTTGATAGGATGACTAATAGGTAGAAAGAAACCAGATTTTGTCGATCTGTTACTGAATTAAAAGAGTGAAGTACTATCCTGCTTATTAATTAAAAAAACTTTATTCAATAGATAGATTGTGATTATTCTCTAGAAGAAATCCGAATATTTATAATTGTTTTTTTTTTCAATTCCTACTGTTAATTCACGCTATCCCAATAAATATATTTTTTGTTAACATTTTGAATCGTTAATAAAATACATTTTATTCATCCACTCAAGTTCAAGTAATTGTTTTTTGTAATTAAACTTTCAGTGGATGTCATTTGATGCTAATACATTTTTTTTTCAAATATGAATTTATTATTTTTATTAATTAATTAAAAACTAACTTTCTTGTCTAAGATCTTCATTTCTCCGCTGCCAAATAAGTAACAAGTTCATTCTTTTTTCAGCACACTAAAGAGGTTATGCATAACATGTTTACGGCCTATTATTTTAAATGTTTCTGTTTATTTTCATAATGTTTGAAGCCTTTAAAATTAAATACTGCTCATTAATCGATTTTTGAGATTCAATTTGAAGTACTTCCAAAATAAAATAATACAGTATAAAAAATTAGAAATTTCTAATCGGTATGACGTTTCCAACTGGTGTAGAAAAATCACGCTTCTTCCATTATCACAATTAGCTTTGAATCCTATATTAGCATTCGAAATTCCATGCAAATATAATTTTTGGTCAATTATTTTTAATAATTGTGACCGCCAGGCAGGGATAGTCTGGTTGGTATGGTGTTGGATTCAAATTCCTTGGGCTGCGACTTCGAACACCTTATGTAAAAATAAAAATGAAAATTTATATACATAATTATATACATAATTATATTAATTATATAATTATATGTTTATATACATAATTGTATTAATTATAATTATTTTACAAAAAGTAACTGAAATAAAATATTTCTTTGTTAATCTAATTAGGGAATGATTTTATGAAATTGTTTTTATATTATTTGTTTATTATTAGCATATTATAGTAATAAAAAGTATTTTGCTTTTAAATAGTTATTGATGTGAGAAGTGGGATTTTTCCCACAAGCATTTAGATGTGTTTGTTTCATGCTTTCAAATCTGTTTTATACGTATTCGACACATATTTCAGTACTGAGGCAAACACAAATTCACATAATTATAGTATTGTACAGAGAATTATTATTTTTTCACTGTGAAACTATTTTACTCTTACTTTAAAATCGGGGCCTAATTATTTAAAAATAGTTTCTTCCTTTTTCTTTTAAAAGTGAACAAAAAAGTGTATTTATAGAAATGACATTTTAAGGTAAAAAAGCCAATACTGGTGATTACCTAAAAAGACTCACGGGAAATTCATAAGTTCTCTAAATAGAAATAGATAATTAATATATTTGTTTGGAGACATATTCATCCTATTCAAGGTAAATCATCTGCGAATTGTTATCACAAGTACTCCACACAGTTTTCTTTTAGAGAAGTGTTTATTCTGATATTTAATTTTATGCTTATTATGGGAAACTTTGACTAAATTTATGATAATTAATAGTCTAAATTTAGATAAATTGACGGGATGTAATATGGATAAGATTTCTGATCTCTGTTCAGTTAATAAAAACACATTTTAAATACATAAGTAGTTGAATAGTAGAAAGTAGTTGAAAGTCGATTGAAATTTCATTGCTGCATTTTTTTCTGATGTAGCAGGTGATATAACAGTATGGATATTTAGGTGGCCAGTAAAAAAATAAGTTTATAAATTAAATTGTATATGGTTTTTGAAATTTCAAACGAATAATTTTACTAAAGACTTTGGAATTTGGGAAAAAGAATTTGTACATTTTTTGGATATACATATCAAAAATTGTATGAACGATTTGTAACTATTAAAACAAAATGTTAGTTTATTTGTGCTTAATTATACTTTAAAAATCTAAAATGCAAATATTTGATTCTAGGTACATGGATGTTAGAATTAAAGCTACCCTATTCCAACCCTTCTAAAACCCGTTCTATCAATTAGATTCTGATGAAACATGTTATTTACTTTAATTTATTCTGAAATAAACGAATTTCAAATTTTGAATGCCAGGGGATATTTTTAAAATATTATGTATATAAATTAGTAAAATACATAATGACACCTGCAGTCAAGGCCCAAAAATCGTTCTGGGTGATTTTATAATTGTTAATCATGCCCGTACAGAAGAAATATCGATCTTTGCAGGTAAAATTGTTTTATCAAAACGGTAGCAATAACTTATCTGCAATACGTGAATATCGTTGTTTAAATGGATTGCTAAATGGGCTTTTTTTGAAAAAAAGTTTTTATAAAGATAATTATGAAATGTGAGGATACTAGTGACTTGGGCGTGCTGTCAGGAACAGGATGAAATCGTTTGCTATAAAAAAATCTGCTGCATTTGATTGATATTAATGTGAAGTATATAAGACATTAAAGAGTTTTCATCTAGTTCATGATTACTATAATTAAGTCTTGTAATAAATTCATATGAAACCCACTGGGGGATACCTAGAAATGAGAACAAGATGCTTCTGACAATATGGCTGGATCTCGATACCCTGGTGGGTACACTAAAAGGTGAGGGTAGGCTCCCATCCCTGACGGGACGTATTTTCTACAGAAAGGGTTATACTGAGGCCGGTGATGCCAATTAGCTCTAGACCATAGCTACCGCCAATGTTGCTGTTGCTGTGGTCAGGTCAATTTTGATATCTTACAACTAATTCTTTGTAGTTTAGAATCAAAATATTGCTTACCATATCAATTTATAATGCAAGAGAAGTGAAATGTCTTTTTTTCTGAAACACACCAAGAAACATTTCCATGTTAATGTAAAACAACTGACTTTAAACGTATGGATACACATACGCATGGGAATACGCATAAGTACGCATTACGAATGGGTACTTTTATACATACATACATTTTTATCCCGTTCTCAATTTGTAATGCAGCACATAAAGATCGTCTTGTATCCTGAATTATGCAAAGAGCCATTTGCGGATTAGTAAGACCAACTACGATGTAAAAAACTGTTGCAAAAAGAACAAGAATTAGATTATAGAGCATGAAAAAATTATATAAAAAGATAAAATTAAAATGAATAAAATTATTAAAGTAATGCTTTTGATGTCTTTAACAAATGTTTTTGTATTTGTGAAAAGATGCAATTAGTAGTAACTGTTGTTTTCATCCCTCTTAATTTTATTTCAAAATGAATATTTTGATTATGCTTAAAAATTATATTTTGAAATCCATGGTAAGTTTAATCTAATTTTCTTTTTAATTAGTACAATAATTTTGCAGCCATTCTACAATACATCTTCTTTTGATTCTTTTCTTACTAAAATACCACATGATAGAACCAGAAGGCGGAAGAAAGTTCTCAATCTGCTGTAATAATAACTATACTTAACTATCTCAAGTAGCTGCAGCACTTACGGTGTTGTCTTGTCTCGTGGCTTTAAATGTTTGTAACTTCAGAGAATGATACAAATATGCAATAAGCATTGCTTTCAAAGTACTGTTCTGATTTTTTTCTATGTAATGTACCCCTTATAAATGAATATATACCGATATTAGCTTTTTAAATAATATGTATCTCTAATCACAGTTAGACAATACTATTAAGAAAATTTTATTTAATTCTAATTTGGAATGTCCGTTGCAGTGGATGTGTAGTGAAATTTAAAAAAAAATTTGATTCTTTCAGATTTATCAGAAAAAAAATAGACATAATTTTACACGAGCACGCAAACCATAATGCTGAGTTAAAGAAAGGAAAACCTTTTAAATAAAAACTCTCTGTTATTAAAACACAAAATTATTTTATTCACAAAATTATAATCATTTATTACTAAGCAGTTTTGGCTTTAAATACAATAAAATATAGAATTATATTAAGATATAATAAAATTTCTCAAAAAACTTGTACTGAATAAGATAGACAAACTAAAGTATCCTTTAGAAACATATTTTATACTTTAAATTGTGCTTCATTTCCATAAACATTATTTTTCATTTGCATCAGAAAATATAATAAGAAATTTAACAATGGATTATTTTATATTTGTTTTATTGCGATTGAATGAAAAAATTTAAATAATTTGAAATAAAATATTCCAATATTCAGATCTTTTTGTCTAGCATTTACTCCTGCTATAAACCTATGAGATTTCTAAGTTTTCTGATACTCCCAAAGAATTTGCTTTGCTGAAAAGTAAAATAGTTTCTGTTTTAACCTTGATTCATTAGACAGTCTCTAAAGGTCAGAAATAACTTGAATAAACCGCTTTAACGAAACATTAAATTATATTGTATAAATCAATCAATATCACTTTAGAAAAATTTAATTTTTAGATCGCTAGTGTTACTAATCATAGTGAAAATACATTCATAATATTCTAAAATTGCAATCAAAAGGATTCTACATTACTGAAACTCAAAGTGCCTCTTCAGATGAACCTCTGAGTTTCATTATTTTAAGCAAATTATCGGCTCGATCAAACAGTAAGTCCCTTAAATATTGGATTTAACTCCAGGTGGCCGTTGGATCGAATTTAACCGAGCCCTCAGTGATATTCAAACACTCTGGAATCAGTTAAATTCAATGGTAGAACTGCAGAACACTTTTTAGTTTAAAATTGTTCTGTCAAAAATATTTCATTAAACATTAACAAAAATGAACTAAAAATTCACAGAAAATATTATTTCTTTATCAAACTCCTCTTTTAGAAAAACCATTTCTATATATACGCCAGGTGAAAATATGTGAAATAAGTTCCTAATTGTTCTTCCAGCATAAAATATAAAGAATTTTTGTTTAATTCAAGCGATGCTTTCCAAATATATCAGTTTGCCTTGAAATATTTTGTTACTATACAAACGAATGATTGTAACTGCTAAAAAATATAAATTCCTAGAAAATCAGTGTCAAATTATTGAAAAAAAAATTAAAGATATTGCATTTTAAATACCTGATTTACAAAAAAAAAATGGGTAAAACTGCTTCTGAAAATAGAACCTCCAAAATTTCAGCTGCATCTAACACATTACATTAGTTACAATTTTTCTAATATCCCCGTTTCGAGTCCCGGTTCGGGCATAGCTGTTCTTCTGTGTTCTATCTGTGAGGTGTATGAGTGTGCTTCCCCTGTAGTGAATGTGACACATGAAGTAGCTAAGTCGTACTCTTGGCCCTAGTTGGAGCTACTGAAAAACAAGAGGCGCTCAGTCGAAGTGAAATCACTGACGGGCGACAGCGCGCTTTTTCATGGCAAGTGCCATTAGTAACAACAAAAACATTTTTATAGTACTAGCGAATTTAATGCGATGAAAAATATTAAATTGTCAAAGATCCTTTTCTTATATACATATTTTCTAACAATTGGTAAATCAATGACAGGTGGTCTCTAATACATAAATAATTTGATTAAAGTGTATTGAAGAAAATTTAAGACCGATAATTCCTGGTAATTATTGCCTATTTTACTGAAGCAATTTATGCAATATTTTAAAATTATTACAAATACAAAACATCAAGTTTGGGTTATATTATCTAATAACACACAGCAAACTATTTTTAACCCAATTCATAAGTTTTTGAAAATTATTCACGTCACTTTAAAAGAAAAGTATTGCTTCTTTTGGAGAAAATATTGGTTACCCTTAATAATCATCAAATTATTAACTTTCGGGTATATTAAAGCATCAGTCTTCACTTTTACGATCTAAAAACTCTAAACACGCTTCATCATTATTGATTTGCTATTAAAAATGCATTTGTTAGTATCCAGCATTAAATGTTAAACCATCCCTTCTCAATCTCCTCATCATATCAGATCAAATATACTCAAGAGATAATTTAAAGAAAGAAATTTCAAAGATCCAAGCATACATCGTTTCTTGCGTCCGAAACTTTGCTTGTTAGCGATTCCTGTTATAAGATGCGGAAATGAAGAAGAATATTTGGCGGAAGTTACGCAAACTAAAATCTAGAAAACTTGAGCATAAATTCCAAATAAAGAAGTGATTCTAAAATCAACGAGGTGAGATCTTTACAGCTCATTATAGATGAATTTCCAATTTTACGGCGCCTTTCTCAGACCTGAATTTCACGGCGGTATTGGCAAATTACTCGGCGAGATTCTCAATTTAAGCGGAAATACATAACATAAATTTGAGCCATTAGACTTAGTTTTATGATTTTTTTTTTCTCCTCTTAGCGTAAGAAATAAAGCGAGGCAAATTACTTGCCAGATGCGTTTTTATTTAGGAGGAGTATTTATGGGTGTGTAACACATTTTTATATCTGTAATAATAAAACGGAGTTTACTTTAAAATGCGAATTTCATTATTAACTTTTTTCCTGCTTCTTTCTTCTTCGAATATTAAATTTTCGACCCTGAAAGAAGATTAATAATTATGTTATTGCTGGCAGTTAAGAGCATACTCCTTAATGTAAATTTTGAAGGGAACATTTTAGGAAATGATCTTTCAAGGCTTATTTATGGTTCTATTAAAACTGAAATTTGATGCTTTTTTTCCTAAAGGATGCTAACAATATATTTTTCATTCACAAATTCTTGATTTCCGGACGTACTTTCCGTGAAGACAAAATACTTCTGGCAAGAACACTTACATCTCTAATCTTTTTCTAAATAGAATGGGAAAAGTGTATTTAGATTCAAAACCATAAATATTTTGAATAAGTTTTTTACCGATTTATTAGAATACTTAACAAATAGCGTTTTACGAACTTATCAAAAAATCAGAATGTTTATCAAATCAAGAGTGATAAAGCAAAATTTTAATCATTTAATTAATTATCAATTAATAAGATCATAGCTTGATTAATAATCTTAAATAAATGTTATTAATCAAATCATGGATTTTTTCCCCATCTAATCAAACTTTATTTACTTTTCATATATTGTTTTATAGTGTCTATTTTACTTTTGTTAGATAAATAGCATATTTTCTTAACAGGAAAGTGGTGTTATTTTTAATTAAATATTATATCTAGTATAAAATAAAAGTATTGCAAGAATAACACATTTCTTAACATTTTTTGTAGAGGCTCATATCTATTAGTTTCAAGAACATAATAATCGAAAAACGACTATACTTCTATTAATAAATATTTTTATGAATCACAAATTATGATTTCTGACCAATAATAAGTAACTTTATTGCAAAAATAGCAATCGTTAATTCCTTTAAAAATAGAATTTTTAAAAAATATTCTTTTTTGAAATTTTGTTTGACAATTATATATATGTTTAGAATTTACAACTTTTTCTTATTGATTTTCAAATCATTACTAAAACATGTTTATCATGATCTTATTTTAAACAATAGCATATAAATCGGATTCTACTATTCAAAATTTTTCACCATTTTACATCTATATTTAGTGGACCAAAACTTGTCAGCGCCTTCTTTATTTTATAGAAAAGTAATTATTATCTTTTTTAAAAGTATCTTAAAATCTATTTTTTTTAAAAAAAATTAGATATTATCTTTGATAACTACCATTTTTTACTTCCGTCCTTAAGATAATTTTAAAACTCTCGTATTTGTCACTATTAAATATCAGTATTATACAAAATGTTCTGGAATTATACCTATTATTTTTTGAGAGACTCAAAGGGTTTAGTAAAAGCTATAAACGCAGAGGAAGTCATAATTTTAAATGGATAAATGCAGTTCTATGCAAAATCTTACTTTTAACATTTGAGAAATTGTAGACACCAAAATTTTGCAAGTTTAAGGAAAAACTGAAAT
Source organism: Argiope argentata (assembly GCA_026289955.1). Lineage (NCBI taxonomy): Eukaryota > Metazoa > Arthropoda > Arachnida > Araneae > Araneidae > Argiope > Argiope argentata. The sequence goes on along the minus strand of JAOUZG010004505.1, from coordinate 919,285 downwards.
GACCAATATAATTTTTAGTAAAAAAAATAATAAATAGGAAATAATAGAAATAAATTAAATAGGAAATGAAAAGCATGTTTACGATTATATCAGAAATTTTTTATAAGATTCTTTTCAAAAGTCCTTGACTGACTTTGAATGTCTGTAATCAACAAAACTCCTAGTAAGCCGGTATAAGTTACTTTTAAAAACAAAGGAAGTGAATGAGCTATTGCTCGAATATATCAGAAAAGAATTTTGATAAGGGTCCATTTGCTGATGTTCTTCTATAATGCATTCTTTGTATAAATTTTTGTATTAAAATTGGGTAATAAGCATTTTTTACTGCTTTATCAAATAGAAAAAAATGTATAATGTTGTCTAAATTTTATTATTGCTTTTTATGTCATTTTATTACTTGGAATATGGCATTTCCGATCACTATGTTCTGTATGATTTTTCATTTGTGATTTTCTTTACGTTCCTGCTTGTATGTATATTTCTAAATAATTTTTAATACTACTTAGTTCTGTGCTACATTAAATATTAATTGTTTTGAAGATAAAATAAAATGTTAGATAAAATTGCATTAACTGTGTTGGCATGAAGAATTGATGAAGCACACCTGTGTCTCCTTATAGTTTGTTGCAAATCATGGTAATAAATGACATTTTGAGCTCTAATTTTTTTCACCTGATTTATAAAAAAGTAGCCTATTTTCTTGAAAATGAATCTGATTGGCTATGAATTACTAAAGAATTCTCATTTCTCATTTTGCTATTGTCTTTGAATGTAATTTCAAATTTTATTTTTTGGCAGCCCTACGCCAATGTAATTCTTCTGATAAATTATATGAAATATTCACATTTGCAAAAAAAGGGACTTAATTAAAATTTTATTAATTTCTATATGAGGTAAGCTTAAAACACAGGAGCTTTAAAACGTACCGTCAGCCTCTTGCCAAAATACATTAAAGTGTAGAATTACATCAGTTTACATATTATATTCAGAATGTAGAGAGAGAATGAGAGTGTTTAGAGAATGTTTCATGATTTGTATTGTATTTTTCTCTCGTGTAGTGGTGTTTTCTTAATTTCCCCAGCCTTTCCCCTACTTTTTGAAAGCTAGATGTTATTTTACAATTCAAAAGAAAAAAATGTCAAAATTTAAATGACTTTTGTTAATTATTATATTGAGGATAAAAGAATTATCAAGTGGAATTATTTCTTTTGCTGCCCTTTTTCCCTATATTTTATTTTAAAATTTTTTAACTCTCAACTATAAATTAAATGCAGAAAAAAAACCTTTTACTCCTATTTTTGTTTAAAAAGACAACCATTATAAAAAATCAACTATATTATAAAAAGAAATTTTAAAAAATCTGATATCATAATTTAAAAGTTATAATAAAAAATATTCTGATAATTGCAAATTATTTAATATTTGGTAATAGTTATAAAAGATTATAAATATAATGATGTATTAAATTAATAAAATTATAAATGCTATTATAGTAATAAAAGATCCAGCTTATTAGTTTGTGAATTTAATTTTATATGATGAAAAGAAACTCTAGAAATAAAATGAAATTATTTTGAAATTAATTGGTCACTGAAAGAACAAAATTGCTTATGAAACAAATTGGTAGACACATATGTGTCTCTACTTCCTTTTCTGTCTAAACTTTTCCCTCAGTAGCACAAATTTTCGTATAACGGAATGAACTTTCAGTACTTGATAAGGAGAGAGCGATGAAAAAAATAGCACTTTACTTTAGGTTATTAAAACTTCTTAAAAACGTCTATGTACACATTTTAATTCATTAATGTTGATTTGAAGTTCCTTTAAGTTATTATGTTTATTTATTTTTAACATTTCTTTTTATATTATTACTTGTTATTTTTAAGTTTAAGTAGTTCTCAAAAATGTACAGATATTTAAATTTTAACGTCAAATGCAAATTGAGTTCATTATTTTATTTTCTAGATGAAATATAAATTTCTGCTCAAGATATTTTAAATTATATGCTTGGAAGAAACTTAATAATGAAAAATGTCTATATTTGTATTTATTTAACTTGAAAATTTCAGAATGTGCCTTTTACTTTTTACAACTATTTTTAAGAGTTATTTAAAAACTAACTATTATAAAAAGGTATTTTTACTTCAAAAACAATAATGAATTACTTAATTCATTAACTTTAATAAATTAAGATATTCATTAAAGAGAACTATGATTTTTTATTTAAGATTTTAATAAAAGCATTTTATATTTTGAATTTAATAAAAGCATTTTATATTTTGAATAAGATACTACAAGTAAATTAATGAATGTTATTAAATTTGAGTCAATGCTCTTTAATACTATCATCATTTTTAAAAATATTTTAATGCATAACGTGAGGTTTATTTTGAATTTTTATTGACATTAAAAGATATACATTAATATATTGTTAAGAAAAAAATAGTTGTTTATAAAATTACATGTTACTAGAATATAAATAGCAATAAAAATTTTACAGTAATTATTTTACACACGGATGCCGATTCTTAAGCCGCATCAACCTATGATAATTGGAAACAGAGAGTACAATGTATTAGAGATTATGGTCCCTTCAAAATACATATTAACTTTGTTCATACTGATCTATTAATCCAATATTAATCTTTATTTTAAAAGCTTTCTTATTGTGAAATTAAACAAATATTTAGTATTTATACCAATCTGAATTTTCTTCTTGCAATATTTTCTTCTAGGACGGAAAAAAAGAATCATGATAATCTAGGACGGAAAAAAAGAATCATGATTGCCTGCCATTCCATTAGCCTTCAAAAAGGTTTTCAATTAATTAAAAAGAAGTGATTGGCTAATTTGCTTGAACTTATTGTAGAAACAAAGTGATTGGAGGGGGGATGAGATTTGTCGCTCAGAAATATGAAACGAGAGTCGAATACAGAACTGAAAATAAATAATAAATAACATTTCAACCTAATACTTTATAACAGTTATAATGACTTTACAAAAGACCAGGACATTTATCAATTCTTTCAACACTGTAAATTTTTACATCAGTTTTCTTTTCTTCCCTAAAATGTATTCTTTTTAGATGTTAGAGGTTAGTTAGCGAATTTTAGAGATCCCTAGAAAGATATTAAATCTTTCAGTAAAAAGTTCAGCTTAACCAAGAAATAATCAAGTGTCAGTTATATGTAACTCTGTCTTCTATCTATGTTCTCAATATTATGCTGAAAGAACAGGTAGAAAAAGGAGTAATGGAAATATAGAGCCTTCTTTTTAACGAAACACCTGTCCTTTAGATTTTTAAAATCATTTGAATGTAGAATTTGCCTTCACAGAAATGTGACATTTGAATTAAAAACTAAGAATTCTATTTTTTTGGGGGGGAAGACACACACACACACCAAGTCCGAGAATTGAATTCCAACTTATAAATTTTATTATAAGGATATGCTCCTATCAATTTCGATGTGATAAAGCCCTAAGCCTACTTTAAAAATTTATAAAGCATTCATATATTGAAAATGAAATATATATCCTGGGATTAAATAAACACGCCCTTCTTCTATAATGATAACAATTTTTTTATATTATTAAGAAATATAGATAATATCTACGAAAGTTTGGTTATAGAAAAGTGTTCACAATCTGAAGCCAATGAAAATATTAAATATTCTTTAATATTTTCATTTGACTATAGATGAAAATATTTAAATATTTTATTTTGATAATTTGGATAAAATATTAAGTGTGGTCTTCTCAAGTACTGATAAAAAAATCGCTAATTCTCTAAAATAAAAACTCTGCCTGTATTTGATGTTAGCATTTTCCATCTCATACATAACTTAATGACAAATATTTCACATTAGTCACAAACTCTATGAAAAATTTTAGGAAGAGGATTTGGAGATGATTACATTCTCAAGATTATAAAAGTTCATGTTTGATTAGGTTTTTCTTCAAAAAGTCTAAGACAACATTATTGATTAAAGTAACATAATTTAATGCATCCAAATTATTTAGATTGTTGGAATGAATACTATAGAAATCCAAACTACATTCACATTTTGTTGATGAGCTCTGAATCCTTTCACATAAGATTGTGTAATCAGTAAATGAATGTAAAAGAATACACTCTTCATAAAATAAATTGTATGAAATCACTAACATTTGAAAATTATAAAAGGAAGATAGTCTTCTTTATAATTTTAAATACCCTGCCGTACATGTTTGCAAAGTAGAAAACAGTTACTTTATACCTTGAATTCTATAACTTTAGAAACTTTCTTGGAGGGACAAAACTTTTTTAAATACGTTTTCACTATAAAGTTATCCAAATGAAGGTTTTAGGCTTTATGGCAAAGAAATTCAATTCGTAGACATTTTACCATAAAGGTAATTTTCATTTTCTTTTATACATATCCACTCTCCATGTGTTTGAAGCGAACTATAAATTATATTCTTTTTTTTTTTGTTTAGTATGCGAGTATATCAAGTTACGTTAATTACCATCAGTTATCTTTAAAGCCTTTTATACAATCATACATTACATTACTTAATTATGTTTCATTCTAAGCATCTTCTGTTATTTCAAAATCTTTTAAGAAAATTTTAATATTGCCAAGTATCATATAAAGTAATAAAAGTAATAACTGTTAAATATAACATTTTTTTTTAAAAAATTAAGCTTCAATGAACTGTTAATTTTATTTTCCTGACATCCTTTTAGAAATTGATTTGTTTCGACATTCATTTATCATATTAAATTGTATCATATAGGCATATCAGATCGTAAAATCAAACAAATGGTTAGATCTTCGAAAATTATTAATTAATTCTTCCTTTTCAGTAACTAATATTAAAGCCTCGAAAGTTCGTATATCATTTTCAATACAAAGCGTTGTTTATCATTTTCAAAAAGAGAAAGGTTACACAATGTCAAACGCATTACTCGCCAGTGTCGAAAACTTATTATCTCGACGTCCTTCTATCAAAGAAGTCTCAATGTGCCCAATCCTTTGAGGTTAATTTAATTCGGAGAAAGCCTTTTCCAATATCCGCCGAGGTTTCAATTCAATACATTCTGAAGTTGGTCAAAATGAGAAGTATCAAATCGATTAAACTTAGGCTATCTCTTCTGGAGTTCCCCAACGAATCTCCTCGTGGTCTCTTTCCAAACAGGCATTATTGTGATTGGGAAATATTTCTTTCAAATTGCTTAGTTTGAAACACATAATACTTAGTTCAAACTTGTAATCCTGTCTTTTTATCAGAAAGCTTCAAAGTAAAGCCGAAATCATAATTCGGCAGTCCGTTGCACACACAATTGAATTTGTTTTTTATCTGCTTCAAACAAAGGAATAATATTTTGCTCTATTTGGAACCAATAATGCCAACGTTCTGGCATAAGGGTAGCGGGTCTACCCCTTGCTCTGGGCTTCCTTGTCCGGGCATAGTTCTATTTGTGAGATGTGTGAATGCACATTCCTGTAAAAAAGTTCTGTGAAAACGAATGTTTTGCTTGAGTAGATAAGACCCTAGGCGGCGCTACCAAAAAAGAGAGACAACGCCTCAGTTTAAAATAGCTGACGGGGTAAGTGACCTTGTCCATGACAAGTGCCATCAAAAACAATAACAGCAACAAAAATAATAATTATCATTCGTAAAAATCTTGTTTAATGAATAGCTTTAAGGTTGTTTAATAATGGGTGTTGAAAAAAGTACTACTGAGATTAGAATTTCAACAAAGAAATAAGAAATTGTTTCCTTCCTTTATTTAAAGTAGCTGAATTAATTCTAACATTCATTTTAATTTTAGACGAATTTCTCTTCTCATATTAGTGGCATGTAAATAAATATCAAGAAACTGATAAAATAAGAGAATAAATTATTTACAAGATGATTTCAACCTAAAATAAAATAAATACATTGAATCTTTAATATAAAAAATTAACAATAATATAACCTCCTTATCGTTCCACTAGAAAAAAA
>JAOUZG010004505.1:887879-912897 GCA_026289955.1 Argiope argentata | reverse complement strand
TATTGTATTATATTTAATTTACTGCTTAATATAAGCCGTATGTGCATTTACTGCTATCACAAGTCTTAATGATATAGTTTTTGTTTGAATTATGTGTGGTATATTTTTGAAACTTCTGGTTGAATTATGTTAATATTAAGTAAAGTCAACATTTAAAATTCATTGGCTGTCAATTTATAACTGACAGTAAAAATGTAAAGTAGCTACTGAAACTTTTCCTTTCAATAAATGAACTTCGACATATTGGCTCAAACTTTAATTCTGAATATTATGATTCCGTTGGTGTATGCCATTTATAGATTAAAAGTTTTAGTACATCATTCTAGTTTAAAATTAATTCAAAAACATTGATTTCATCTTAAGAAAAATTCCTTTATTCAATCCAGAATTAAAAATAAATTTAAGTATTTTTAAGTCTTAGAAATTATTACTCAATATGTAATGCTTCATTCGATTTAACTTTTTTGTTCCAACATCACTCTACATAACCAGATTGTAAAACTATCAATAAATATAAAAGATTTCAAAAAATAAATAAATCCCCCCAATGATTGAAGACAAAATCCAATCTGTTGTAGCGGATGAGTCCACATAATGTCTCTTTTGGAAAATGTAAGCTCGGACCCAGCTGTTTAAATTTCACGGTTTGTGAATTCAACGCCAGAAAGAAAGAAAAAAATAGAAAAATGGCGAAAAAGATGATGAAACGGTACACGGTCTCAGAATAACAAAGCTATCATCTATATGGTAGAGGAAAGGGAAAAAATTCATCATTTGTTCGAAAGCTAACAAGGCATTAAAATTAATGATGAGAAATCCTGCACTTTTTCGTCAAAGTTGGCTCGTTTGAAAAATAATAAAGTGCAGTTTTTTTACTCTTTTCACTTCAGTCAAAGCATCATATTGTCTCTTTTGCCTACCGTGAAAAATCGTTTGCTTCACGCTCTGGTAGTTGAGGACTGGACGATTATAGTTTTTCTCAAACGATTTTTTTCAAGTGCAGGGAAGAATTTCTTGGAATTATACCTATGAGAATACAAAAGACATGAATATGGTGCGCACTTTTTAAATCTTAGGATTTTTCGTCGTTGATTTGATAGTTATATTTGACTTTACATCTTAAAGATTGAATCATTAGTCAATTTAACCATTTTTATAAAGGTTCATTTATGAATAATGGTTCTAAGATATTTAATAAAGATATGATTTATCTAAACTTTAAAAAATATTAACTGAAAATAAAAGATTCAAATACTTTAAATTAAATATTCAAATACAATTTTCAGAAAAAAAATCTTACATAATAGTTAGAGGAACCCGGTTGTTAAATTATTATTTTATGTAAATTGTATTCTCGGCTGAATATCTTTCAACCATTATACTTCATTTTTATTTGTACATAAAATTTCAAAGCAGAATATTTCAGATAATTTACCACAGAGCTAAGTATTGAAAATAGGTGTATAATATTGCAAAGAGCATCTAACAACTTGTTCAAGGTACAATTAATGCAGCCTTATTGAAATAGTTTTATTATTTAATTATAACGGAAATTAAATTAACTTTTCAGAATTTAAAACAACAACAACAGAAGTTTACTTTTTTCTAAATTTATTTATGTTTGAGAAATCGGACTTTCAAAAAATGCTAATAAAATATGTTTATTCATTTGAACAATTTCTGCTAATTCATAAATTATATTCCGGTAAGAAGTATTTCATTCAACAAACAATCTTTCTTTTTAATGAACTGGATCGTTAAAACACTAAACTCTTTAAAAGAAATAAAGAAGATTGAAATCTTCTATCAATATTTAGATATGATTTTAAATTAAGTGAAATAATCTCTTATTCTGGAGACAAAATTGATTTGAATCACTTGTGTGAATTATCACATAGAATTCAGTTCACCATGGAATTCTATCTCCTCATATATGCTTATAGGCTGAATTTTTTATTAACGCATTTACAAATTTCAGGATATTCAAATTAATACTTACATGCACTAAATTTACTTCCGAAGATCGATCATTCATAAATAGTATAAAGAACAATATACCAAGGTGACTTTTCATTACTTTTATTTAATTAAAACTACGCTTTATGTACTTTTGTATATGCATTGTTCAAAACAATTAAAGGCATTTGAGGGTGAGAGTTAAGCTTGCTCCTGAAGAATTGCTTGAATGATTGATAGACGTAGAAAGCTACATAAGATAAAAATGACTTTTTTTTGGCAGAATAAAAAATACATTTTATCTTTTTTTTGCGTTTTTTCGAGCATTTGGGTTTAAAAAGAAAAAAAAACAATTTGTTAATATGAGAAAGTTTTTCCCTAAAAGGAAAAAAAATTAGGGCGTTTTCTTTTTTCAAAATCGCCAATAGTAGGAAGTAGATTTCCCCGAACGGCCAGCAAAGGTAGAACACCTTTGAGACACCGAGTCAATGAGGCCATTAACGAGGAGCTGCTACATTCTGTCCCACTCCTCCACAAGAGATTTTTCCAGCTCTTGGAGAGTTTATGAGAGTGGCAGCCATCCAGCAAAATAGTGAGAAGAAAGAGAAGCACAGAGAAAGAGACCGACGGACAGAGAAGCATATTTTAATGCCTAAAAGGTGAACAACTACAGAAAAAAATGAATGCAGAGCCTAATATTTATCTGCAATCTTCAGTATTAGCTATTACAATTACAATACCTCTTTATAAACAGAACATTTAGGTAGAGCAGCAATTCCCAAGCCACCTGTCACAGATGTTAATGATAAACGTTATTTACAGTGTTGATACAATCCCCAAAACTGGTCTATTGATTAGAGAAATATAAGAAAGAAATATAGTATGATGAAATGAAATACACTCTTCCCTGCAACGGGATGTTGTCAAGTTTGAAGGAAACCAGCTCAAACTTATGATCGTGATTGTATTCGTTCCTCTATCAATCATGGAAATGGATCTGCTATGATATGGGCAACCTTGCCATGGATTTCTGCTGGATCTTTCTTAATCCTGAAAAGAAGGATCACTGGAGATATATATAGAGAAATTTTAGCTGACCAGGTTCCTCCTCAGGAGCAAAATTTGTTTCCTTCAAGAAATGGCATGTTCAAGGATGATAACGTACAAGCATCGAGGATTGTCCAATCAGGGTTTGATGAAACAAGCTTGATTTTCAATATCTCCATTATCTGTAACAGTCGTCCGACATTAATACAATTGAACAGTTATGGCATATTTTAGACCGTTCAGTACGGAATCGTTATCCTCCATTGCCAGCACTTTAACAATATTTTCTGGAAAAGTGGTACAATATTCCTCTAACGCTATTCAGCACTTCTATGAATCGATTTCTAATCAAATCTAAGATTTATTACATGCCAAATGTGGTTCTAAACAATACTGATAAAGAATTCTTTATAAATATAAAGAGTTTTTGTTACCTTGATACCCACCTGTATCTGGAGGATTTTTTTTTGAAAGTTTAACCTTCCCTTACTATATTTCTTTTATGTTTAATACAATGTTTCTGAGTATCAATAATAAAGACCATACAGATGAGAGTCCATTTACACTAAAGTGGTGAAATCTTTATTTGGTTGCCTTTTATTTTGGGGAATTTCATATACTCTTATTCATACTTCGCATTTTATATATTATGCACTTATTTTATGAAAATCTTTATATTCATCATGCAACTTCTCATTTCATATTGTATGATTTTTTATTTAATGTGTCCTTATGAATTTATTTTTGTATTTTGCTTCATGCATGTTTATAATACATATATATATATTAAAATTTTGTGTTTGTTACTCTATGTTTTCGACTGGAAAAAATCCATCTTTGATTTGGATATTCTCTTACATTTTAAAACTTTATGTTGTAATTATTGGAACACATTAAAATTTAGAAATTACTTACACATTTTGTAAAATCATATAATTTATTTGCATTTACTGTTACTGAAGTGATATAGCGTTTTCCTCCCAAAATATTTGATGATTGTCATTGAAATAATATTCTGGAAACAGATATTCCAGATAGGTTAATATTTATATTTAATGTTTATTTTGATACTTTCTATATGTGTCTGAGAAAATTTTTTATGTATATTCATTTTTATGATTTTTTTATGAAAATATTCCTTTTAACAAATATGCAGTGATTTAAACACAAAAAAGAAAGGAAATAAATAAATAAATAAATAAAACACAGCTTACGTTCGCAATAAGAAGATCCTAATTAATCTGCTATCTTATTGTTAGCATGCAGTAAAGAAAAGATGTCCCTTCATTCTATTTAAATTCATTTTACTCGAAATTAAACGAATTAAATTCACTCGCCTACATCACGTAAAATGAAAAGCCTCTAAATATTCTCGACACGTAATGCAAACGTAACGAAATTACCTCTTAAAACTATCTTTCTTTTGTATCCAGATATGCTGGGACAAAGCTTTAATTTCCGAGAATGGGAACTTTTTCTTTGGTCCTTACGTACTTCATTAGCATGGTAACGACAGTAAAACATGCTAGATTAAGTGGAAAACTTGGTGAATTTCTTAAATGTTTGGTTGTTAAAGCTTTTAATTCGTGGTGGTATTTCTTTGAAAGAACAGTTTAACAAAGGAATAATGGAATTAATTATTTTGATATTATAAAAGTATTTTATAAGTGCACTTCACCTCGAGTATAAATAGAAGTAATTATTAGGAAATTTTACAGTGCACTCAAATTTCTTACAGAACACGCAAATTAAGGCTTACGAAATATTGACCTCTTAGAATAGTTTTAAAAATTAAATGCTGAACAAACTAATTTAGAATTAATAATTCTCATTGATCTTTTTATTAATCTTTTTATTTAGGTAATAATTATTAATATTTTATTTTTCTACGGAAGATTAGATAACTTTTCCATTCCCCATGGAAAGAAAATGTTATTCCTTACAATTTCAGACCAGAATGTAACAATTTATTGATTTTTCTCTTTATCGAACATGCTATATTTAAAAACAATTAAAAATGTTATTTTTTAATTATAAAGCTATTATTCAATTCATAATGCTTTTATCATTGGATTTATAATGGTCACTTAATATCTAGAAACAACACTGAAACTGTTAAGAAGTGTTTAAAAACTGTAGTTGCATAATTACAAGGCATGGCAAATAAAGTATTTTTAGTATTATGTTATGATAGAATCATGATATGTTGGTGACATAAATACAGAAAAAAATTCATTGATTTGCCATTTAATTTATGAAAAAAAGAAGTTTAGTACATTTGTTTACTAAAGATCGTTTAGGGAAAACTGAAAATGGTAAGCATACTTACCATTGATAGTTAAAGTTGAAGATATCGTCTATTTCTTTTGGTAAAAATCCTACCTCTGAATTATATGTAATTGAAATATACCTTATACAGTTTTTTAAAGTTATTAATCGTGGAAATCAAATTCAGTAATATCCTAATTAAATTTTGAAGTTCATTTTATATTTAATAAGAGGCTGCGTGGATTACTACTTTGCATAAGAATAAAACAATGTTTAAAATTTTATTAATAAAAACTTAACCACATTTAACTTGAAGAAGTTAGCTTTAAAAATGAACCTAAATGTATTAAATTATAGTATTAAATAATCAATACATCAAAATAAAGTTAAAATATGCTTATAACCTTTTACAGGAAGATTTCAAATTTTTAAAAATTCCAATCGTATTAACAGTTTTGTTCATTTTGAATGCTGAGTCTTTTTTTAAATTAAATAAATTAATAAAAATAATGATAAGTAATGAAATATAAGAATATCTTAGGAATGACTAATACAACAGAATGGTGTTTGATGCCTTAAACTATTTTCATTGGTTAAAATGTAATGGTAAACGATGGAACTTAATGTCAAAACAAAAACCTTCATATTGTGAACAGGAAGTAATAAGTTTATTTACCAGTGTTCTTATTCAAATGATATATAACAATATGTATGCTAAATTTCATAACTATTAAGGCACGTCAATTGAATTTTAAGCATATAATTACCCTTTTTATCATTTTAAAATTCCTTTTTGTACCGTTTAAAAATTTGTTTGTATAAAAAAATGTTTTGCAGGTAATAAAATATATAGCCGAGAACGATAAAGATTTAAAAAGGAAAGAACCACCTAAAGCTGAAATTTACTCATCACATTTTAACATTTCACTAGCTTGTCCTTGTTTGATGTACTAAAGTATATTAAAAAGTTAAGAGAATTATGCATACACTGTATCTTCAATACACATATGTTTCAAACTGGAACTCACTCCACTTGTATTGATGATCCTACAACTAAGTGAGCTTCTGAAACTGTTTTTTTTAAATAAATGAATGATAAAAACTACACTCAATGAAAGACCTTTATTAATTCTGATTCAATTCATCAATTTCTTTTGCTAAAAATTTTATCGTGAAACTAAAGCGTAACTTTTTCTCTTATCATTAAAGTATTAAAGAACTATAAAACGGGTAGTGTATGTTAGATAAAATGCATACGTTTTGTTCTTAAGGTGTTAGGATTTCATATCCTATGTGGGGCTTATCTTTTGAGTTCCTTTTTTTTAATAATATATACTTCTATAATAGTCCTGAATATAATTATGTTTACGGAATTTTCTGCAGCAGAATGTATAAAAAACAGAATTATTGCTAATGAGAGGGAAAAAACAACTGCTAATCTACTAGTTGTGAAAACAATGTTTTTTCTTTCACAGACTTGGGAAATAGGCAAATCTCACTGCTTAATTGGAATTTACATTTTATATGATGATTTATGATTCTATATATATATTATTTACAGAGTATTTTATACTGATAAGTCTATGAGCAAATGTATTTAAACGTCAACGATGAGATTTATAAAATAATTATTGTTTGATAAATGCTTTCTGATTATCATCATGCAATGTTTTTTTAGATGAATTCCAATACTAGATTTGCTCATTTATCGTGGTACAATAGATTAAAGGAAAGATAGACAAACAATTTTATGAGGAAAAATTCTTAAATATGCAGGGGAAAGGTATTTTTGTAACTGGAATTATATATTTGTCTCTAATTTAGAAATTAACTTTTGAGTCACGATAAAAAAAAGAAATCCAATATATAATTCTTATATAATTAATTCAAGCATTTTCCTGTATATAAGGTTCAGGAAAAATACGTTTATCTTGGAATTGTCGATAATTAAGGTAAAATTTCCAGGCAAGTTACATCCTGGAAAGTAAAGGTTATAAGACTGTATTCTCTAAACATACAGAGAAATATGGAGCATTTATTTATAATGAGGACGTATGAAGAAGAAAGGAATTAATATTTCGATCTATAAACAAAACTAATGATGATAGGGATGTTAATTAGAAATACAGAAAATAATAAAGCTTCATGTTTTGGATAATTCACCAGAGAAAGCAACCTTCTGTCAATACCATGAAACATCCTCCTTGAGATAAATAAACAGTATCTAATGAATATTATACAGTTCATTGCGGTTTATAAAGTTTTGAGTTGATATAATTGATATCTTGGTTATGTTAGGAATAAACAATGCAAGAAAAGTATCATGTATTGGTTGCCAAATTATTAATAAATTTAAAAGGACTGAAACGATTTCCTTTCATAAGATATATTCTTTTAGAAACAGGTGTAGGAATTAAAGTTACACAATGTTTACCTCATAAATGAGGCTATTCACAAAATATTTACGTTTAATTCCAAAACATATGAAAACTACGCGCAATATATCATTGGAGTCGATTCATGATTCTTTTTCTTTATTTATCTTTTGAAAATGCATAGGTAAAATTCAGAGTGTGACTGATATCATTTTGTTGATAATTATTATGAAATAAATGAATATCAAATAAATTCTTTGACTTGTCCTTTTACTGGAAAATATTTTAGATTTTTTTAATTGCTAATTCAAACATCAAAAGGTAAAAAAATCATTACAATAAAAAAACATTAGAAATGGCATAACTTTTTCTTACTAAGCATTAAAAATGCAAGTAGTTTTACACGGTGTAACTAGAAATTCAACTCATAAAAGGTTTGCGTATGAACAAAGGTTTAGGAAGGAGAAAATGTAACAATTTACAAATGTTTAATTGGTTCATTTATGCATAAAAATTGCGTATCTGATTGCAATAAGATGTAAGAGTAGTTTGGGCAATAAAACCAAAAAAGTAGATTCACATCACCATAACTTAGTGTAATTTGTTTAATCAAAGGAATTGTGTAAAGAAAAGGGCATTGTACATTATACTCATATTATTGTTCTGACCAGTAGTAAAGTATTGTTGAATAAATATATCTGATACGTTGACTTTTTTCAGCTGAATTTTAGATCGCCTTGTATAAATCTGTGTTCTAAAATATAGCATACGCAAAATAGAAACATTTCAGCTTTGAGTCGAAACAATGATATCTGACAACTTGGTTCACTCTTATTGTCTGCTCATTTGAAATTTTCTAACATCTTAAAATTTCCTTTTCTAATAGCACAAAGAACAATTTTTTCATTGTTAAAATACTAATGTTATAGATCTCTGCTCAAGCTCATTTCTTATAATTGCTCAAGAAAACATATTTCTCACCAAGATTTTTATTGGTTACTAATTTTAAATAAGTCTTGTTAATTCAAATATTCATTAAAAAATTTTAACAACGGAATAAGCGTAGAATCAAACATATGCATGCAAATTGCTATATGAAAGGTAAAATATTCGATCATAGAGAGGATTAAATGTTTTATTTAAATAAAAAAATTATGCGTCATTAATAAAAAAAATCTAATAATTCTTACTTTAACATACAAACGTCAATGTAAATTATGAAAAAATAGAGGTATCAAAATATAAGAAAGGTATTTGAAAATGCAAAACGAAATAAAAAAACCCTCTAGTTTTTGAAACATATAATCACCAGTAACAAAATAAAAAGAATATTGCATAAAGCAATTTTGAAATCTCAGAAGGAATAGAAAAAAATTATATTAATTTCAAATCAGAGCTCATCGATCCATTAAATCGAATAAAAGCCTTTTAATTAATCTTTTTTCCAAAATTTGAATAAAAAATAAAAATAGGAAACAAAGCTGAAATGGCGAAAAGGCCTTCACCTTAAATAATAATTATGCGAAACTTTTTTAAATTATAATAATCTGCATTCAAAGAACAGAATTAATTCGTTCTTGCCTTGAATAGGCTGATTATTAGCTTTAAAAAGATGTGTAAAAAATTAAATATTTGGTATCATTATGCATATATTTTTTAGAGATTTTCTGTTTCTCCGGCTTTTTTTGTTCCGATCTTTAAATTATTGGGCTTATTGATGATGAAAGTAATTTATTGTCGCTATTATAATATCTTTTAATTTACTTCTAATGCGAAAAAGAGTTTTTTTTTAATTCCTGGAAAGAAATATGCATCGAAATTAATTCCTACCATTTTCCATATATATATATATATATATATATATATATATATATATATATATATAAAGAGAGAGAGAGAGATGCAATTTCAAAATAAAATGCTTTTAAATTATTGCAATATTGTCCAATCTTTTAATACAATCTTGACAATTTTAATTTCAGACAAATGTATAGAGATAATTTAATACAGGTTTCCATCATTTAGGATTAGCACGCGTGAAATGACATTTAATAGGAACTTTAGTAAATACATTTTGAAATTCCAGTTTTCATTTATTTAAATAGTATTTTGAAAGTAATGTTTCATTTTCTGATTTAAAAATAGGAAAAAAAGTCGTTAATTAAATAAGATATATATCATGAATGTATATCCAACTTTCCAAACTAAAGGGAAATCTAGTTCAATAAGTTCTTATCACTTTAAATAGCATATGACATTCAAATATCATTTAAAACACCGTAATAAATAAATATTTATCATAGTCTCCTGAAGTTTAAAGCTTTGCAAATATTTTCTTATGGATACAAAATGGCTTTATTATGCTACTCCACAATTAATATTAAATTCCAAGTAATTATTCCATTTGCTTAATTTTCTGTAGAGCATAACAAGCGGGAATAAAAACTTTAATTTCAGGCAATAAGGTATCAAAAGTGGAGCATTTCAATTAACTATTTTTAATTTTGTTTACTGTTCGAAATGCATTTAAATATATTAAATATATTTTTTTTAATTTCTCTTTATTTAAGTGTATGAAATGTCGAGTATTTTACCATTCCTTTAGAAAAGAAGAAAATAACTAGAAAACTCATGGAATTATTCATTAAGAATAAAAACGACGAAAAAATTAATTTTTGAAACTAATGTACTAATCATACCGTTGTTACGAAAATTGAAATCTTCTCAATACCTGCAACCAATGTATGATTAAAAACCTCTGAAAAGTTTTAAATAATGTCAGAAACACACAAAAAATACCATGATTATACAGGAAAAATGAGATATCTTCAAAATATATTATTACTAAATCAGGCTAACAAAATATCAATTGGAGATATAGAAGTTGATTTTTTGATTTCATATTACTTAAGAAGAAAAGGAATTCTCAAAGTCTGTTGAGGATAAGAAATCTTTGAACATAAAAAAATCGCCCTGAAAAATTCTTATGCCCTTTTCGACATACCAATAAATGTAAATAAAACAATTTTACAGTGTCTCTGGGAAGAATGTCCTGTTTCGAGTGAATTTATTTGATTTTTCCATCACTTGCATACAAAAAAAACCCCTGCTATTATAGGGATACTCTACTTTTATTACTCAAATATCATACTTTGCATTTCTGAGGCATTTTAACATTAAAAAAAACTTGTAAAAACGAAGAACTTGCAAGCCAAAAATTGACCCCACTTCTTGGATAACTCAACATTTATAGCTTTACAAAATAATCTAGAATTATAAAATAGGTTACAGAAAGTTCTAGAACTATGGCAAATAAATAATAGGAAATCAAAACAAAAGTTAAACCTTGAAATTAAGGAGATTTGACTGTGATTTGAATCATTTGGGTTCTACCTCACGCTGACTATGGGTACTTTGCCCTTCCAGAAAAGAGGCGACCTTCCTAAGAGGTGGGGCTGCATTCAATGAAAATCCCTCATCTGTCACCAAGTTGTCTGGAAATCATTTCGACGTATTGATGAATAACAAATCGATACCTGCTGTTGTGTATTCTGGAGTATTTTTCTCGGCCATTTAAAACAAGAATCAATATGGTTTAATTATTAAATTTTAAAAGGTATGGCTCTAGGATGAAAGTGATTATTAATATAACAAATTTGGACTACATTATGGGTTGTTGATTTAAAACAAAATATATAATTCCGTGAATTAGTGTTACCAGTCAACAGGAATAAATACAGAATGCTCTTAGCTTAATAGCTTATGCAGAATTCATTAGCACCCGGCATGGATTAGTGATAAACATCAACTTGTTATTTGTCGCCTTAAAAACCACTACGAGAAAGTGCAATTCGGATTACAAGACTTAATATCGGTTTCAAAGTGCAAGAAATTCTTTATACAATGTTTCACAGTGAATCTCAGACTATAGCCTTGTGCACATAAACAAGGATCTCAATAGAAACGAAAGACCACTAACGACGAAGTCAAAATTTTCATTTTCACAATTTTACTTGCTTACTGTGTAGCTGACATTGAGGGAAGAACTCATTCTATTCAATGGTTTCTTTGGAAGTTGATTATTTACATGTAGACACTTTGTTAACTTATTCATTAAAGTTTTATATTTTCATTTATCTGTTTATCTGTAAAAAGAATGTCATTTAGAAATAAAGGCATGAAAGCCAGGCAGTATTAGATTCAAACTGTCAAGCTACGCGTAAAGTTGTGATTGCAGCTATGAAAATAAATCCCATAAGGAATGGAAATCTGTATTATTTCTTATCTGCTGGCTACGATAAATTTTCAGAAGCGATACATTTCATTAAAAAAATTGTATAATCAAATAAATGAAAAAAATATGAATTGATTACATTAATTTTAATGCTTGTAGGAATTGCATTATAATACCTTTGATATTCACATTTTTATAGAATCATCTTGAGTATTCGTTCCTAAAGAGAAAATTAGATATCCTATTTACAAGTAAATGAAATGTATCAAGTATATTTTTCTCATGCATTAATATTCCCTATTTATAACATGATTAAGAGTTTATATTCCCTAGCTGGGTTTGAATCAGATCCCGAATCATATTACGCTTATAAAAAAAATGAGGAAAGGGGAAGTTCTACATTCTTGACCAAAAAAAGAAATTTTCTCCGATATCAAATATTTGATACTTTTTCTCAAGCTTCTCTAATTAAATTACATTCATTATAACATGATAATGAATTAGTAGTTTTTTAAGCTCCTCATAAAGCCTATTTGATTCTAATGAAAATATGATTCACGTTTTTCATGGACTTATTTATTTTTACAACTGTAAAAGGAGGGAGGGGACACAGACAAGTTCCAAATGAGTCATATTTATTTATTCTTTGAAATTTCTTTTGGGCTGTATATTCATTTGTATCCTATTCAATTCTTATATTATTATATTCAGAAATGGCTTATGAGGCTCGTATGGAAAATTTATCACAAGCCATATTTAATACAAATAAACAATTATCATAAAAATGTTGATGTAGATCTTAAAGACTAAACGCATTTAAGACGATTTCAATAAATATTATGTCACCCTAACCAAAGAGTTAAAACCGTCCGAAATAGATCATTTCTAGTAACTTATTTAACATAGTAAAGCAATAATTAAGCAATAATTAATGATGCTTTAGATAACAAAAATCTAATAGATATCCTAGAAAGCACAGCTTTAACATAGATTATTAATAGGGTAAATGTTCACATTTCTAATTTCATGGATTAACATCGCTCATTTAATGGTGTTAACTATGGTACCATATAAACTACTCATTTTGCATACATTTATATGTGTCCATAGCAAACTTTTACCCAAAAAAGTTCAAACATTTTACTATTTGAAAAAGATTTCTATAGAAGAATTAGTTCCCATCATCAAATATATTCCAATAACTGTAAATAGTTACGGTAAAGTTTGAAATATATTAATATCTTGTTAGTAAAATTGTGGCATTATTAAGCTTACTCTTCAGGAAGCCACCATGCATTTCACACCCATAACAAAATAGGGCAAATTATTGATATGAAATAATTCAAAAATTTAAATCATGGAACGAAGATACAACAACTTTATGAGTTTTTTGGTTGATCTCTGTGCTATTTCGTTTCATAAGGGGAGGGTACTAGTTAAAAAATTGCGTTTGAAATGGTATTTAATAGTTGTATGCCTTATAATGTACATTAAAATTTTAAAATGCAATACCCTGACAATTTCGAAAAAATGGCATGGAGACTATTTTTTCTTCTTATACTATACATCCTACGAAAATCAACTATACATTCTACTATAATTATCATTTATCCTAACATCCTATGATAATTACCTATACATTCCAGGATAATTGCCGTTTATCCTAACATTCTAGGATAATTACCATTTATTCTAACATTCTATGATAATTACCTGCACATTCTAAGATAAGTATCATTTATCCACTGTAATAAATGGAGATGTGATCCCTTCTACAGGGTAAAACTCCGTTCAGAAGATTTTTTATAATTTTATTGTGAATTGTTAATGAGATGAAAAACAAAGTAATTCTCAATTTAGTAATATTCAATTATTCTAAATTCCAAAGTAAGAATCTTCAAATTTCTCAGCTAAACTATATATAAATTACTTTAAATATCCATATACTTTTGCCATAGTTTACGGTTATAATACTGCTTTTATTAATAATAATATTTTCATATTTGTCAGACTTATAATTAAATAATAAATACATCAAAACATAACACATTTTTATGAATATGGGTCTAATATTTTAATATAAAACTGTGAAATGTGTCGAAAGTTTAATAAAAGTTATAAATTTAAACACATAGAAATCAAACATAAATGTGGTTTGCATGTTTTCTCAATAATAGAATCATTATGTAATATGGTCTAAATTTTTATTTAAGAATTTTTAAATTGATTATCCATTATGTCAGAAATGAATAAACAAAATCCATTGGCAATTGACTTTTGATCTTTGAAATGAGTTTCATTTACCATATGCAAATAGCAGAAGGTATTTCGTACATGCATATGAGTTCAAGATATTCTTATTTTTCTTAAGGTAGCTCTAAAGACCAAATTATGCAGGAATAAAGAAACATTTCATCAATAAAAGGTAAACAAATCCTTTCAAAAATTTAGGAGGACCTAGTTATTAAAATCCCAGCTTTCTGTATTAAGAGAGTGTTTACTTTTAATTTAGATTTATTTACTTTTTTGGAATTAATTTCAAAGGAAAATATTATTAAAATATTTATATATGATTCGGTACGGAATAATAAATATGAAATTTTTAATTTCATCTCACAGTACAAGCGTCCGAGCAAATAAATTCTCAATCAAAATGAATTCAGTTCCTCTCCTTTAAAATTAACGGTAATTATTTTTATCTGTATCTTATCACTGAATATGATTCTATGGCTAATGATTTTAAAAATGGGGTTAATTCATGTAATAAACAGTAAATTATTAAATACTATCATTTGATGTAAACACTGCCTTTGATATTTATCAAAATCACAAACGGCACATTTTCTTTATTATTCTTTTAAGTTAATTAAATGTTTCGTAAACAATATTTTATCAGTTTATGTGAAAAATTAAAATAATTCTGAAAAAGGTAAGCTGGTTTGATATTTAACAAGTTTAGTAATATTCCGTTTGCTGCTAAGAAGACCCAAATTTTTAAAAAAACTATTACAATATCTGAAATATTTAAACATATTTTGCTACTTCTTCATTTAGATAGACCCAGGAGAAACCTAACTTAATAATTAATTTTAGAAATTTGAGATCTAAATGTGTACTTTAAGATAACCGAATGCAACCAAGTGTAACTCGCGAGAAAAAGCTCTTATAATTTTTCTGCAATTCTAAGATAATTCGATAAACTTCAAATGAAAAAAATAGCTTTAAAAAAAATTTCCTAATTATGCTCGAATGACATATGCACTTATATCAATGCTAAGAATCTGCATCAATTTATAATAACTTTTAGTAATATTTGAAGTACCCTTAAAACATAAAAAAACATCCAAACATTAAAATTTATCTGGAATGAGCATTAAATTAGAAATAGAAAAAATATCAAAACATTCTTGCATTATTTCTCAGTTGGTACAAAATAAATATTTCGAATAAAAATATTGTGCATTTATAAACGTATTTAAAAAGTTTCAAATTGTAACAGTTTCTTAAGAAATAAAGTTCGAATAAAAAATGTTATATTGATCAATTATGAAATATATTAAGGAAAATTATGTTTTTTCTTCGGAAAATTAAGTTAGAAGAGGACTAATTATCTAATGAATGATGTTTAATCATCAGAGAATTGTAAAAAAAGCTTATGTGCATTTCTAATTAATATATTTTTTTCTGTTATTTATTTGTCAAAATGCTTTTTTAATTTATCTTTTATGCACGGCTACTGCTTCAATGAAGAGCACTTCAAACAAACAAAAGTATAATAAAATAAGCACAAAATCATTTTGCTGCAATTAAAATTTATTTCTTTTTAATTTCGTTATTAAGATCCATATTCAAGTACTTCTTTTAAATGACTTTTAACTTTTGAAGATATTATGAAATAGCTTTTATTTTTATTAATGTTTGAAAACTCAAATTAACATTTCCTTTTCAATTCACATTTTTTGAAGAATAATTTATCCAATTGACATTATAAAAATTTTGATTAATGAAACAAATATATTTGAACAGAAGCAATTAAAACTTTTAATTCAGAAAGCAATTAAATTAGGAACAGATTTAATTCCAAATTTGTATGCTTATTTTCTATAAAGCAATACTAAATTAACGCAAGTTACGTAATTATTACATTTATCATAATATACTGCTATCTATATATCGCTTTTATATATTTTATTCGCTTATTGAAAAAAAATATTTAGATATATCCAAATTGAACAAAGTTTATATACTTTCTTGAGCTATGCACACATTTGTAAGTTTCATACTCTAAAAGAAGAAAGTTTTTTGCCCCGGCATTCACTCATATCAAAATTTTGAGATGTCATCAAAGCTTTTAGAGTTTCATTTCTTTCTGGCTTCCAATGACAATGTGCTCTTTAAAGTTTTCTAACTAAATTTAGCTTTATAATTTCTACATATATATAACAATATACCTGCTTTATAAATTGCTGTTATATTTTTAACTTGATTATAGAAATTCCATTTAAATGTATGAAAGTTGAACTAGGTATGCATTCGTCCTTGAATTGCGCACATATTTCTATTTAACTTGGTTTTTTTTCATATTTTTAAGGATAAAAGCTTTTTGCACCTGTCTTTACTCATGTAAAAATCTTCCAAAGCTTTGAGATATTAATTTCTTGCTTGTTTATTTACTTGACTGTGAGATATTTTAATATTTTCTAACTCAATTAATTTTGGAAATTAATAAACATATAATAATATAACTATTATATATCTCGCTGTTATATATTTTACTCGATTATAGAAACTCCATTTAAATATATACAAGTTGGACAAGATATATATACTTTCTTGAGATGTGTACACATTTCTAAATAGCATGATTTTTTTACTTGTAAGGATGAGCATTTTTTGCAACGGTTTTTACTTACATAAGAAATTTCTAAATAATTAGAATTTTGATTATTTGTGTGTTTTTGATGGTCAATACTTATTTACAATATTTTTTTCAAAGTTAATTATCCATAAATTATCTAGCTTACTTAAAGAAAACAAATTGTGCTGATTTTAATGAATTTCCATTATATTTATGATAATGAATCATTAGTTAAATTTCTAGAAGCATAAAATAACAATATAATAGTACTAATAAGAGGGAAAGTAGAAATAGTAAAAAATATTAATATTTGATTGAAAATATAAATATTGAGAAGTAGTAATATCTAAGTGGAAATAGTGGGAAATAGTAATATCTGAGTGAAAATAGAAATAAAGGGAAATAGTAATATGTGAATAAAAATAGAAATATTGGGAAATAGTAATATCTGAATGAAAATAGAAATAGTGAGAAATAGCAATATCTGAGTGAAAATAGAAATAGTGGAAATAGTAATATCTGAGTGAAAATAGAAACAGTTAAAAATAGTAACGTCTGATTGAGAATAGAAATAGTGATTTGTTACACAAATATGAAGGTTTCTGAGAAATTAATTCTGATAGAAATGTTTAGATGCATTTTTGTTTGGAGGGAAATTAATATTTCATCTATGAATACATATTTCCATGCCATCATAAAAGACTCTAGACACGTTCAGCAGCTTTACGACGTGGCGACCAGTGATCGATATTGGCATCAAGAAATAAGTGAGAGAAGGGGTATAATGAAAAATAATGCCTCTGGTGTTACTCTTAGCAGACTGCTGAGATTAAACAGAGAATGATCTATCGCCGCGATTAATCTTCCTAGACTTCCCCCGTTTTATTGGAGGTCAGTTAGACAGGAAACATTGCTTCAACATTAATCAAAGTTTTCAAATGGATCATACAAATTCCTTTTGTTGCATTTTTTTCTCCTTAATATATGAGAACTAAACTCTAATAAACTATGCAAAGAAGTTCTTTAATTCCTATGATTAATAACTTAATAAGAAAGTAAAAGAAAGAAAGATTCTGGCTTTGTGAATCATTTAATTAATTCATTGAAATAATAAAAAAAATCTATTCATTCAGGAACAACGAATGATCTTAATTATCATTTAATCAGGATAAAATGTTCCGTGTGGATTTGATCCTTATTTGCAAGTAAGAAGGACACTTATTAATAGAAGGTGGATTAAAACGGATTCATGTTTTGATTATTAAAACAAACTTGTTTTTAGATTCGGTGTTTCATACAGAAAAAAAAGGATTAAATATAACATGTGCTATTTTCACAAATTTAGCTAACCTCTAGAATTTCTTCATCTGACTTTAAGTAAGTGTGCGGTTGACTAATGTTCGATCATACTTTTTATATTATTCCTTATATTAGTGTAGTTGAAAGCGCGAAGAATTGTGACGTATGTTTCTGTTAGGGCTGCGATGGACTGGTCATGAACCACAGGGTTACAGGTTTGAGACCCGATTCTACGGAAGAATCAACACATCAGATCTCTTGCATGTTAAATCCATCATGGCCAAATGTCCTTCCCAATGACGAGTTGTGGAGAGAAGCTGCCAGGTATAATTCTTGACATCTGACAAAGGTTCAAATTACGAGGACTGTCAGAACCCCCCCCCCAATAATATGGCTTTATAACGGGACGTTAATATAACCTAACTAAACTGAGTACCTTTTTGTTGATTTCGGTCATCATGAATATAGTTGGGCCTATTATACAGATACATGTAATATAATTATTATTATATAATATGTTTCTAAGAAATAATCCTTCAAATACTGCTACTAATAATAGAATATTTTTAAAGTAAATGTAAAAAAATATTAGCGAAAATAGGAAATATAAAAGCAAGCAAAAATTAAGTAGGAATGCGAATTAAGTGTTCTGAAAGTCTTTTCGCCAATATTATGCTAGACCAACCAAGGATTGTCTTTAAGTGTTTCTAAAAATGAATTCTGTTCTATTCGTATAAAACGAATATACTTTTTCACTATCATTTCTATTCAGTATCATTTCGTGAGGCAAGGCCTATTCTTATCAATTATATGTAATTATTAATGCATATGTATATATGTAATTATTAATTTAGTATTCTTTCTTTAAATTAGAATGTCCTTACTAATCTTCCTAGATTGAATCTGATTACTATAAACGTATTTCCTTTCACTTTTCCCTCTTACTTATAATTATCAACAAGGAGAAAATTTTCTTGTCATTTTAAATGAGCTTTTTATAAGAATATTTTAATTTTTTATTTTTTTCAAGCATAAAGCAAACATATTTTTCGGTATCAAACGGATTTTCATACAAAGCATTTCTTTAAAATTATTCCAAACTAAATATCTTTCATTTTATTTTTCAATGAATTTTTTTTTGTTAATAATGTTTAAATAATTTATGAGTACATTCATAATTACATCTTGTAATATAAAAAGTAAAAACTATTTTTTCAATAGCTTAAAAAATATTTTCAATATGCGTTAATATTCAATTTTTATACGATAAAATATTATTTGAATGAGATTTGATTCTACTTCTTAAATATCTAGAATATTATTAGAATAAAACATTTATTATAAAGAAATGGTTCAGATTTCAATTTCAATTAACATTTTTTTAAAATCAATTATTATATTTCTATCTTCAAACAGATATTACTCTGGGAAATAAAAAAAACTGCATATAAAAGTTATTGCTTGTCCAATTTATACTACTACGGTTTAAATCAAATCGCAAAATTTCTATCTTTCCAATATTAAATTTCTTTATTACAATATTTTTGAATTTCCTTCAAGATCCTTATCGGTAATTTGATAGGTTACAAGTTAATCCTTTATAAATTGACGTTACTAATAAGTACCATTTAAATTTAGATTATATTTCGTAATATGACAATTTTTGCCGATTGTATTCTAAAAAACACGGATAATGCAACCCAAATAGCAAAAAAGTTAATATAAGCTAAAAGAAGGAATGAACAATATTTAATTAATAATTAAATTAATTAAGATATTCATATGAGTTAAATTTTTTTCTTGGATTCTTTGTGATTATTGTGCAATTAAACTGGTAGTTACTGGTGCCAAAATGAAGTTGGAAAAATGATGGCAGCATAATTCAGTAGATAAAGGGTTAATAGAAGAAAGGAAATTACATAATGGAAAATATTTCGAATAATTTAAATACAAATGAAAAGCAATACGTATTGAATAATATTAGAGATAATATTGTAAAGCACTTGAGAATTTCCACTTATTTTCTTAAACCGTTTTCTTAAACAGTTAGACATCACTTTAGCAGAAATTGCCATTGAATTCAAATACCAAATCGCCATCTGTCTGAATAAGATAATTAAGAGTAACTTTATTGTCTAAAATAGTTATTTGATATCAAACGCAATTACAAAAATATTAACTGCAATGTCCCATCATGCTTATTAATGCAATGAAATTTTCCTTTCATTTTACATGTAAAAACTTAATATTGTTTCAAAATTCCTTTCGTTAAATTTTCAGCTCACTATGATATTCCTTAATAGTGTTCATCATTACGTGATTTATCTCAATTCCCTCGATAAAATTCCGCGCTTGGAAAACAAAGCTGGATTCTACTGAAGATAAATGCGCCATTTTATGGTAACCATCAATTGCCCCGCCTCCAAACATCTGAGGCAATTAATTTCTCTTGTTGGAAAATCCACTTTCCGAGCACATTCTCGAATAAACCTCATACTGTCATTTGGTAATAAGCACCTGTTCCAATTTATAACGGGTTACCAACGCAAAATATTTGGAAAACTTGTGATGAAGACGGAAACCCTAACAACTTGCTGTGTCCATCAAATAAAATAGCTTCGGCCGGCGTCGAAAATCACATTTGCCTCCACTGCCGGCACCAGCAGAAAAGCGGTTTTACAAAACTTCGAAATAAACTGCCTCCCTCGAAGATACGAAGGGAATGCTAACATATTTCATAATAGATGCGTGGATTCAGCTGGGGCATTATTCTTGGAGGACGACCGCCATTTTGTGCATTCTCGTAAATGGTGGAAAGTCACGCTAGCTTCAGACCGTAATCACGTGGTAATGCTACACTACGTCCGCACGTGATTTATTGAGAGGGTCGTATTTAAAAAGAGACGATAGCGTTTCTTTTTTTCATCTCTGATGGAAATGGGTTTTATTTTCTTGAAGTATATTTGTATTATAGGAATTTTCGATTGGAAAAAGGCATCATTACTTTTTGGGAAGTGCTTAAGTATTGGGAAAAGGAATTGATGCGTCATCTAAGGAACTAGAGCAACAATTCTTTGTTCCCAAAACTAACAATCTCGAATTTATTAAACAAACATTCTTGGATAGTTTTGGTGAATTCTAGTGCATTTTCGAATTTTTCTGTTTCCTTATTGCATATCTTAATGTTTGTTAAGATTTATGCTGAATGTGTCGGAAAAGTTGTATTCTAATACGTTGGTTTAATTATCATTTCTTAAATTTATTTTATGGGTACAATCATATACTGTATGCTCAAAAATAAATTTTATAATTTATAATGTTGGAAAAAATTAGAAATCAAAGAATTTTCTCATATAAAATATGAACATCTGAGTGATGGCGAAATTAAAGATATTTTTATAATCTTTTCATAATGTAGAGGTTTTATTCTTTGTCGCAGTTGAATTTCAGTGTAATGCATTTAATATTTATTTGGTTATGTCTTTAAGCACATTAATAACCTATGACTATATTCTATTCGATCTAAAGGATGATAATTATAAAAAGTGATATTATTTCTTGTTTTTAACGAAGGCTTGGAACATTGATGGTTTCTTGTGAGATTTAACTCTGTTAAGAAATTCTGCAAATTGATGATTAAAAAATTTGAATTAAAAAGAAGAACAAAATAGATATAAAACCGATATTTTAATAACGAAAATAAAGAATCTAGTAAAATTTGGAATTATTTCACAATGGGATATTCAATTTGAAAATATGAAGAAATGGCTTAAATGAAGCATGAAATTTTGATTCAGTTAAAAAAGAAATAATACATGTATAGAATTCTATCAAGTTGTTAAGAAAGTAATTTTATTTTTTGTAAAACTGAAAGACAATTTTCATAAAGTTGATAAATATTTTATTGAATTATATATTGATCCTTTTCGTCAAGTACCTTTTGCTATCTTTCTAATGGTAGCACGATTCCAGACTCATAAAAACTTTGATTTTTGGTGACAAAAGTTTTGATTCAATGAATTTTTGATCTTCTTATTTGAAGCAAGAGTTTAAATGCCTAAAACATTTTTTTAAAACTCGGATTATAATGGTCAGAAATTGCTATAACTGGATAGTATGGTGGGTTTGACAGTATATCTCATCCAAGCTGTAAAACTTTTCAGACAATAACAAAATTTGTATGTGGTCCAGCACTATTGTATTGGTGATAGAAACCTGCATTCTTTCTATTTATCAATTATGATCTTTTCTGTTTAAGGCCGTTACTCCATTTGTCCGGCTAATGATAGGACACTTTACAGTTGGTTGTCTTGATGAATCATAGATGCTCAAAAGAAAAACTTATTCTTTCGGCAACTCGCGAAACAAATAAGGTCGCTTTTTAATGAATATCGGCTTTCGAACTGCTTTGAGCCAGTTCATCTTATTTATTCCATGATCCCTTCCATTTAACAGGACCAGAGTGGGTTTGTGGTAAGGTCTGAGCTGGGTATTCATAGGGTTTCATATTCGAGACCAAATTCCACCTAAAATATGTAAAAGGTTCTGTTGTGCATTAAATATGAGGGCCAAACGTCCTTCCGCTGGTGTGTTGTCGAGAGAAGGTGCTAACTCATTTATATTCCTCGCCATCTGACCGTGGTTCAAAATTACGAGGCCAGTCACAAATTAGCTCTAGCGTTGCTTTACTACTGCAAGTTAATGTAACTAAATTAAATTAAATTAAATCTAACCTTTAACTTTTTCTTATACATCACATTTTTCTTCCCAAGTAATGATGATTTTCAAAGATGTGTATTTTTCTTGAAGTTTGAGACGCAAAAAGCATATTTCAACGCGACGGCACAAATTTCTTTCTATAAGGACATGATTAACCAATATGTCGAATGTTGGTATAAAATTTGGGAATTTCAAATGTTCATGGGTGTTAGAATTCGATAAACTAGCAATAATTCGTAGTTGACATCAATTAATGCATCCATTAGCTTCAACAGAACATACAAAATATGATGCATTTTCAACATTTAAACATCAAACCAGTTATGGCATAGAAATGTTCTGTCCCCTCAGAACATTTTCCCATTGCATAATGCATAATTGTTTTCTTGCTTATACAACATTTTTAAATTTTCGATTCTAAAAACATAAGATATGTCGAAGACGCATTTCACACTCCGTATTTGAAAGGGCACAATCCAAAATCAAATACTTAGTAGCAATTCAACTTTTTTCTAAATCACAACTTATTAAATCGGCTGTGAAAATACATAATGATAATGTCGCTTAGGTGTGAAGTTGGTAGCGAAAAAATATATTTAAATTCTACTTTTGGAAAAGAGAAGTTACTTTAGATATTACTTAACATTTAAAAAATAAAGAGAATGGTACATGAAAATTCTGGAAAAAAAAGATAAACGTTTGCAACATTTAATAGTTAAGTATTGAATAAGGGATAATTTTTTGCAATTCCTTTAAATTTTACATAATTAAGTGGCAATTTGTCTAAAAGTGATTAAATGGGAAGTCTAATAGGGAAGACTATCATGGCAGAAGCGGTTGTTACCATGGCTGAAGAAATGAAAATGCTCAATTACATCATAAAAACTCGTTAAAACCTTATTTCTAATAATGAGAATATTTTTCAAAATACAAAATACTTACTGAAACATAAAAATTTGTTTTCATTTAAAAAAAAGACCTTTGAGCTTACCAAAAGAAAAACAAAACAAATTTAAAATGAATTTAAGAGATTAGACTTTATAGGGCGCATATTAAAGGAATTTATAAACTGTTAACCTCCAACAGAGATTTAAATGTTATCAAACGAGTTAAAAAAATCAAAAAGGCTGAAAGTATCAATTTCATTATATTCTAGTTAATAATCTTACATATATTATTCTTTTAAAAAAGTTATAATTTATATTCTTGTTAATTCATATTGTTTATCATTAAATTTTTGGTTTCTTAATAGTTATATAATTCACGATTTTAAATCATTTACTTTTTCAGGCAACAATTGCTAGAACTATATTTTCCAATCAGATATTACGATATTATTTTTTTTTGGTAACTGTTAATATTTCATTTTGATGTCCTTATTTAGAAGAGAAAAAGAAGAAAAAATTAAGGAATTTTTATTTCTTAAATTAATTTTTTGAGAACCAGAATTTAAAGGGGGGGATGTTTTTCTACGCATAAATGAAAAGACGTTTCGCTAATGTATTTTTATTTAAAAAATTGCAAGTGGAAATTATTATCATGTGAAAACATAGCGTTGTTTTTGTTTGGGGGTTCTAGGGTAAACGAAATTAAAATAAAAATAAGTTTAACACATTTTTCGATTTATCGCAAGAAAATATTTAGGTATAGAAATGTAATTCGTAATTCAAAAAAATTGTCAATGGAAACGATGTTACATTTTCTTAATATGTTTTGGCGTAAGGAAATTTTATACGATAACTTCCATAAACATGTAATTAGTATTTAAAGGAAAAAATTGTTTTTTTATATGCAAGGGAAAATTTTTCTGTATTTAGGATTATATAATAACAAACTTTATATATTAATAAATTCCTTTAGTATATTTAACATTTTCATTACTTCAGAAACATATGCTGTCAAATTTCATCTGGTAATAGAGTGAATAGGGGCTACATCATTAAGATAGATTAACTGTCTAATGACTTTTAACTACTTAATTGTCCTCCTGACTCTTATTGCATGAGTTAAACCGGATGGACATCAAAAAATATTTTTAAAAAATTAAACATTTGTATTTGGAAAAAAATAATGTGCACATTCTTTTCATAACATAATAAATAATATAAATAATTGAAAGACTGAATAGATACACAGCATGAATAATCATTAACTTTTTAATTAAAATAAATTTTTAAGAAGAAATGTGGGTATATATTATGATGAAAGTAAGAATGCATTATGTTATTCTGCATAAACAATGCATTTCTGTCAATTGCATAT